>JAKTVL010000025.1:0-119015 GCA_030557175.1 Petasospora japonica
GGCCAATCAGGCGGCCGCAGCCGGTTTCTGAGACCGCGACGATGGGCGTCGTCCCGATTGGGAACTTGGATGCCGGAGCGGAGAGGTGTTCGCGATGAGCGCGTGCAGCTCATCGCTATAAAGTCTGCATCAAGCCCGCCTACGGTCGAGAGGGAAGTGATCGTGGTGTGTGTTGTTTTCTGCCTTTGTGAGAACTGATCAAGAGAGTTGGTGGAGACACGATGAGCAGTTCTGCGTCCGTGAAAAGCAATAGGGTGAACACCTCTGCTGTCGAGGTTGCCCCAAGCAAGTCCAAAATCACAAGTATACTCTCGCACCGCTCGCACAAGACTGTGGCCACGGAGCATGAGATCAGTGTCGATGCAGAGATCCTTGCTTCTCTGGGGTACAAACAGGAGCTAAAACGTAACTACTCGACGCTGGAGGTGTTTGGTATTTCTTTCTCGATCATGGGTCTTTTGCCGTCGATCGCATCCACCATCTCCATTGGGTTGACTGCTGGTCCAGTCGGTGTTGTTTGGGGTTGGTTCATTACAGGGTTTTTCCTTGTGGCCATCGGTGTTGGTATGAGCGAGCTGGCATCTTCGCTGCCAACCTCTGGTGGGCTTTATTTCTGGTGTTATCACTATGCGCCAAAGTCAATTAAGGTTTCGCTGTCCTTCTTCATTGGTATCACCAATTCCCTGGCGCTTTGTGGTGCGCTTTGCTCCATTACTTATGGTCTCGCGGGCCAGATCTTGGCGTGTGCTAACTTGGCCCATGAAGACTTTGTCATCACCGACCCTATGACATATGGTGTCTTTGCCGGTTGTATTATTTTCCAAACCTTGCTTGTCTGTCTGTCATCTGGCTTTGTTGCTAGACTCCAGTCCATGTCTATCTATGTGAACTGTTTCCTCATCGTCCTGTTCTTTATTGCTGTTCCAATCGGAAACAAGCATAACGATATCCCATTCAATGATGGAAGCTACATTTTCGGCGACTTTGAAAATTGGTCCTCTTGGCCAGATGGATGGTCTTTCCTCCAATTTGGTCTTATGCCAGCTGTTTGGACTATTGGTGCTTTCGACTCTTGTGTCCATATGTCCGAAGAGGCTAAGGACCCATCTAAGGCCGTTCCAATTGGTATCATTGGCTCCATCTCTGTCTGCTGGATTCTTGGATTCTTTATTAACATTGTCATTTGTGCCTGTATGATTCCAGATATCGATCGTCTTTTCAACTCCTCTACAGGCCAGCCTTTGGCTCAAATATTTTTGGATTCCTTGGGAAGAAGATGGGCCATCGCATTTATGGCTTTGATCTCAGTTGGTCAGTTCCTTATGGGTGCCTCTGTTCTCGTTGCTATCTCAAGACAGGTCTGGGCTTTTGCTCGTGATGATGGTTTGCCATTCTCCGGGTTCATTAAAGTTGTGAACAAGGCCCTTTCTACCCCACTGAGAGCTATACTTGCTTCTTCTATTGTATCTTTGGCCATTGGATGTCTCTGTATCATTGGGTCCACTGCAGCTAACGCTCTTTTCTCGCTCTCTATCTTGGGTAACTATCTTGCATGGGTTACTCCACAAATTCTTAGATTTGTCGTTCCAACTGCCGACTTTGTTCCGGGCAAGTTCTACTTGGGCCCATTCTGGTCTCCAGTTGTCAATTGGATATCTATCTTGTTCCAATGCTTCATCATTGTCATGTGCTGTTTCCCAGATGATACTCACGTCGAGAAGGATACAATGAACTATACTATTGTTCTCAATGGTGGTGCTTGGGTCTTGTCCATGATCTACTTCTACACATACAAGTATAAAACTTACCACGGCCCACAATCAAATCTTGACGACGGTGACCTGGATCCTGAAACAGCTGTTGTCTTGGAGGGTCTAGAAAGCACGGTTTCTCATGGCGCTGCTCCTCCAAGAAAGGTTGATGTGTGAGCAGCTCTATCTCTGAGGTTTTAATTTGCACGAATTTATAGTTAATTTTATTGAGTTTTATAACAGATGTTCACCATTCACGTATGTAATAAAAAAAACCCCAGTGTTTCAATTAGCGACGCGCCTAGTTAAATGCTAAACGGCTATCTTCGTTACACAAAAACAAAAGTGAAACATTTATCACATTTATTACGTCCTTTTTGATTCACGACCGGGGTAAGATTTGGCAGCCGGCGCTATCCGTTTTAGGAAGGATTTTGCGGGCCTGAATCACCTGGCTTTCCTCAAACAGCACCCGAAAAAACCTGTCCGCTTTAGAGTGATTTGAAGATTTACCGTCTAGGCAAGCTGATAACATTCATCAACTCCCCAAAGTTTAACAGACAATATTGTACCTTTAACGATAATGTGGTTCTTACCAAATATACTGGCCTCACACTAGACCTTCATCAAATAAGTTCGCGGAAATATTTCGCGAGCGTTGATTCGCGAACTCTTTTTTTTTTCCGCCATGCAAAGAGGCCCAAAATGGACACTTTCCAAGCAAAAAGGTGTGTGATTATCTTGATCCCAGAGACTCTCCTTGAATTCCTCCAATAAGCGAGATGAAGCTCCAAACAAAAGCTGTGAACGTGCTTGAGAGGACGTCGAGCTACCTCAAGGCCGGAGTTCTTAACAAGAAACCAGCTTGGATGGATGTTGTTGGTTCCATCCCACCAAACAAGACTTTTCTTCATGTGCCAAAAGTAGATAATGAAGAGCAATCGTTCAAGCTTGGCCAAGGGGCATTGAAGAAAAAACCAAATGGTGTGCCTTATAAGACAAGACTTTCCCAACGCAAGGGCAAGAACATGTTCAAACCAACAAAACTCAGATTTGTGGAGGATGAATTAAGAAATTTGTTTTATGAACAGCACCCTTGGGAATTAGCTAGACCAAAGATACTCTTGGAGAACTCTGGAGAAGACATCAAACATCAAGATTGGAGCACGATAAAGCAACTGAATAAACCACTTGACGGTGAAAGTGTTGTTCAAAGAACGCTATACCTCATCAACCACGAAGGTAAGACTTTAGCCGACGCCTATGACCAATCAAGATTTGAGTTCTACAGGGTCAGAATTGAGGATGAAGTGGAAGACCAGGTGTCAAAAGAACAGAACGAGATGTTTGGAGCTATCTATAAGGACTCCCCATTGGAGCATGGCATTAAACAGGAACAAAACGTCATTGATCAATGGAAGATCCAAGCTACTGAGCTCTCAAAGATTGCACAGGCAAAGAGAACAAAACCAGAGGATAAATGAAGTAATCATTTATCGATCATGTACATATAATGACACGAACACACGCGCATGTAACTAATTTGTAGTGAACTAACTGCTAGTAAAGACACACGGAAACGGTTTGCGCCACATAAAAAAAATCATCGAGACTTACCGCCGGGGACGAAAGTTCTTGAAACAAAAAATACGTTTAGAGATGAGCTCTTCAACAATCTTAAATTAGCTGAAGGTTGGTTAAGAAATGCTGTTGAGGTCTGCGAGACTTCTACACACGACGCGTCCACTATTTCAGGTGGAGGTGGAAGGGGCGCTCAGTGAAGTCACAACCATAGTGAAGGGCTCAGGAAAGAAGAAACCTCCAAAGAAACAAAACCTCGTGATTCTCAATGCTTCGCAGAGTAAACTTTTTCAAAGAAACAGGAAGGGAAGACGTGTACAAGAGACAGCAAATGACAGCAAAGATGTCCGTCAACAGTTGCGTGAAACGTCGATGATGCTCAACTTTGTACCTGTTCTTTCCTCAACACCAGAGCAGATTTACCAAGCCATAAGTGCACTTAAACCTGTGGATAAGAACATCTCAGAACATGCATATAAACAACTAGTTAAGGATCTTAAACCGATGTTTACCCTTGACCAATTTGAATCGTACATCAAGGCTGAGTATCCGGACGTGGTCCGTCCAAGGAAAGTTACTATGGACTCCGTCATCGAGACAATCATTAAGGGCTGCTGGCTTTGTCAAATCACTTCAAGATTGGAATCTGAGTTTATTGCACAAAGATCGTTTGATTTAACAAAGAAGCAGATGTTTCTACTCCTGTCTCAAACTTCGATCATTGGGAATTGGATGAGAGCTAATGTTAAGATCCTCTTATTCTCTGAATCTTTACAAATGATCGTGAGAGCTCCAGAAGCGCACATCCAATACATTGAATTAGCATTGGCGAGTATCTTTAAGAATGTTAAGTCTGAAGAGATTGATTTAGGGAAGGTGAAAGAATTATTTGCTGCGGCCAAAGAAGAGATGCCGATGAATGACATCCAGACATTAACCGGTGTTTTTTTTGAACAGAAAAGGAACGAAGATAATGAAGCTGTTCCTAATGAATATGTTATGTCGTCACTAGGATCAAGGAAGTTTGAACAGGCGAAAAGATTAATCTTATGGTCATTGGATTACAACCCATTTACTAAGGTCAACATACATCTTGATTTGAAAGATGAAACTCTCAAATTATTCAGACAATGCCCGGACAATTCGTTACCTTGGATCCACAGGACGAAGGAATGGATGAGACTAAGAGAGCCAAAGAGGATGATTGGATTACCGAAGCCTATTGAGTTGGATTCCTCAAAAATTTACGAAGAACTTTACACCGGTGAAAAGAACGCCAATGCTCAAACTGTTACCGCAGTTTCATTTGGTCAATTACTTATTGATCGATCCACTATTAATGAACCGCACATGAAAATAACTATGAATACTGACATTCCTTTTGCCAATGAGAAGATTCACAAGCTCCCATTATATGGTGCTGAAGGTGAAGACTCAGATGTTACGGCGGATAATCATATCTATTACGCCCAAATTAAATTGGTGCCATCTCCCTTTAACAAGACGGACAACTATATGGATTTCCCACCGGTCGAGTTTTGGGTTGAAACAGATCAAGATAATTCTGCAAGATTGGATACATTCCAAGTGTTATGTGTAACCAATGAAAGAAATTCCATTGTTTCGTTACCTTCATATCCAACTGATGTCAAGTTTGTTAGATCAGATACTCAAGAGCTCATTGAGCCGTTCGAGAACAACAAAGAAGACTGGCTTTCTGACCAACCTGGTGTTAAGAGATTCCTGGAAGATGCAGTATTGGACTTCTCTGGTAACAGACCAATTAAAGTCCCGCAGTACTGCGATATCATCATTCCTGGACATGAAAAACCAGTGAGATACGATTATGTTAATATGACACATAGAAAACAGATTGACCTGGAGTTTAAGAATAGACTACTCACTTGTGCAGTTCTAGAAGGTGGATCACTCGGTGGCAGAACTACAGAGGTGATTTTGGTTGGTAAAGATAAAGAAATGACAAAGGGGGAATTTGAAGAGTTCGTTGAGGATTCAAAGGAGTTTGTGAAGTCATTAAATTTGATCTGAAGAGATTTGCATAACATCATCTATAAATATTGCGCTATCATCTGATATTAATATGAATAGATAATGTGATTGTAGTTTATTTCCTCATCCGTCGAACAGAAAATCCGGTCGAGGAATACCAGCTCTGCTGATCACGCGAGGGCTTCTCTTCGAGGTAATCAGATAATCTTCATTGCTATTGATTTTTTTAGGAGATTCAAGGATCAGCTGTTGATCATTGGGTGGCATTTAGTGGTTGTGAGAGGGTTTATGAGGCACGACTATCGTGATAGCTGGACAATCCTGATTACATAATCACAATAACCGCTAATCATAACTTACAATACCATCAAAGCGTTTATATTTTTTAAAGGGCAATCAAATCCGTTGTTTCTCATGGTGAGACCTTTATGAGAGGCCTGTCCCTTAACTCAAGAATCTGGAACTCAAGATGTTGCCGTTCATGGAGCTCCCATCAGAACTTCATTATCTCATATTGAGACATCTAGACAAGGAAACTGTGGAGAGCCTTCTCAATATCCGACAAATCAAGTCATTTCTCGATGATTTCTTCTGCTTTATCACGGACAATGCTTGTCATACTTCAAAGTTTAAACACACTTTTGTCCTTCCGGATGACCTCGGAAAGCTGACCAGGATTACCAGTACTATTATTCCCTTCCTAGAGGTTAGGTACAGGATTATACCCGCAGACATACACACAACTCCGGTACCTTTCACTGCCCATAATGTCATTAAGAGATTCAAAAACTGTCAATTATCTGTTAGATTGGAAGATGGATTGGACCATGATAGTTGGAAAGTAACATCCATTCAGACGTTATTTGCATTGGTTCAGCCGCAAGCTCTTCATTGGAATGAGTTCTTAAACTCGATTAAAGGTATTCATGTTGTTGAGTTAAAAGACATTCAAAAGATGTGCTTAATGGAGACATGTCAGATACCTTTGATTGAACTTTCCCTGCCGTGCATAAAGAGTATGTCTTTGTTTGGCACAGAACCGGGTCCAGGTCATGGTGAATTACTACTTAAAGCACCGATGTTACAAAACATACAAATAAATTCAACTTTTGAGCATCTTAAAAAGCCAATTTTGCATGGAAATTTACCAAACCTGAAAGTTCTTTCCGTTAGTCATACCAGAGACACTCAAGAAATGTCAGATTTCCAGTCATCTTCGTTAATGTTTTTGGAATTGAGGCACTGTACCGCCCTTCAAACTCTTTCAGATTGGGACATGCCTTTCCTAAGGACTTTAATCTTGCACGATCTACCGCAACGTTCTCTATTGAAACTGAAGAATCTTTCATTACCCTCCCTTAAATCACTTCTCATTAGTGGGCATAACAACTGTGATCTTTCTATCTCAGACTTGCATGTTCCCGAGCTGATGAATTTGACGCTTCATGTCAACAGTATTCGTGAACTTCGGAGAATAAAAACCACCAACAAGTTAAGAATAGTGTCTATTAAAGTGAAACAAATGTCGGATGATCAGAACATTGACATGAGTTTATTCCATGGTGTTTCGATGCTTGAAATTAGAGGTGTTTTTGGTATTTTGCCACATGCAGAATCCTTAACTGTATTGAAGTTACAAGGGCCTGTAGAGGCTGCGTATTGTAACCAAAGAAAATTATTGGGTAACAATAATGACTTATTGGACTTAGAGGTTGATGAGAAAGTTCCATTGTGGGTCATACCGCCGGCGCGATGGGTCAACATCACAGACTTATCAATCTGGGGTGCAAAGACCTTGAAAGAATCCTGGGAATATCTTGAGAATACTTGTATCTGCCTTACAAAGCTGAAACTAAATCTAACAGATTCTGATTGTTCTCCGGAAAGCAGAGGGATAGTTATTGGAGAATTTTGGCCCAAAAAGTTGAGAAGTTTGACGATCAACGTCTCAAAGACTCCTGATACTCGATTCAGTATGGTAAACTGTAAGTTCGTCGGACTGAGAGAGCTTATAATTAAGAATTGCTGGGGAAGAAGATCAGGACCCAGAGTTCCATTGGGACACGAATTCGAGTCCTTTATTGAGTTTGAAGCTCCATTCTTGGTTAAGTTAGTCGTCAGAGGGTTCCATACGTCTTTGGATTTAGGAAGACATCAGTTCATCAGGGAGCTGGAAGCCTCACATGGTGTGAGAGAAATAAAGTTGTCCTCAATGCCATATCTTGAGACTTTGAACATTGAATCCAATTACAAGATGAGAAGACCGATCAATGGGCGTTTTCCACATTTGAAAGAGATAAACTTCTTTGGCACCTCACCAGAGGTCGTTAGATCCATCCATACCAGTCAAGTTTTTAGCAAATAAGGTGCTAAGAAATCATCAAGACACCTTCGATTTAACTAATTTAGTACTGTAGAAGAGTTCGATGTTTAAGCCAGCCATCTTTTTGCTCGATCTGAAATGCAAACCTGACAATAACGAAGAAGGAGGAGGTTCTGATTCCGCGACTTCGGAATAATTGCTTCTTTGGGAGACATTGACGCGTCTTTGACACATAAATCTGCAAACAATTTATCGTCGACACGTCAAGATCCTACCAAAGCAGCCACTGAAGAGATTCAAGACGAAATGGATAAGAGATTTTCGTTCAACTTCCAAAATGGAGCATTCCAACCGCATGGTTTCAGTGGCGGCTCGTCGAAGAGACCAAGAACTTCGCCGTCTCCCCTTCAACCGCTCAACATCAACACCGTCATTGCCACCGATTCAATGGCGCAAGTCAAGAACTTCACACCAGCGGCAACAATGGAAGCAGTGACGCTGGAGAATCAGCCACATAATAGTACGATTTCAGCCCCACTAAAGAAGCCAAAGACACTTGATAACAACTTTGAGTTTGGTAAGCATAGATCCTTTCAAGAGGAGAAGACCTTCCTTCTTTGGGCAGCGATCAAGCTCAATCTTTACAAGCCCGTCGAGGAGGATAGAAAGTATCAGAGAACAGTGACAGACTTAATTTGTAACCTTTTTCAAGAGTTTATTGGGAGCGAGGGGCCTAAAAAGTTAACTCACAAAGTGTTAAAGGAGGCTTTAAATGCTTGGATGTTGACAGAAGGAGGAGTTACTAAAAGAGTCTTGAACCTATATGCAAAGACAGAAGAAACGCTCAGGACGTCAAGATATGTCACACAATCTAATGAACAAAGTTATGACACGGGGTTCTTGGCAAGACTGCTATCTGATCAAGCTAGAATTTGCAACTATAATAAAACCAAGATCTATGATTATGCAACATCTGTGGCATTGCAGCAACAAAGACAACTGCCACTCACATTCTTGGACCCCCACCCAAGATTTGCAAAGAATACATCTACTCTTCCATTCCCTGTGAAATACTTTGAAATTATCCCATTAGCTGAACCAGATTGGGTTAAGCCAATGACTTTCCCTGAGGAACGCTTGGAACCAAGAGTTAATTATTATCAATGGGACACTAAATCCAAACTTTCAATCGTGCTACATGACAAATTCCAGCTTCTTATGCCTCAGATCTTGCACTGGCTAATTCAAATGGATTTCATGAGACTGGAAAATAGAGATTATAACATCATTCTGAAATCACTTCAAGCTATTTGTTCGTTGATCGATCAAGAATATTTCACAGAGCAGACTGATGATCCTTATCAGATCAAGCTAACGCCAGTGATTCTAGAACACCATATACAAGCGTGGCTATTATATTATGGTGGTGCCTCACCAAATGATTTTGGCATTTCTCCTGCCAGAGCCGAAACCTTGATTGTAATGTATGCTGAAGGGTTGACATCTGCATTTAAGAATGAAGCCGCAGTTCAGGAAGTAAGATCGCTGACACATAGGCTAACCACAGAATTGAGAAAAACCAATGCGCAACAAGTGATGAGTGCTCCCTCTAGATTTGTTCCCTCTTGGACAGACGGTACCCCTGGTTCACCTCTACAGGTAGAGAAGTCTCAAGACCGTGATCAAACACAAACTGAATCTCCGACCCATTCAGCAATACAAGCAGGACATTCACACCCACAGCAGGAGGACCATCATGCAAGTGTCGCTTTGGTCCGATCCGACGTCATTACCGAACAAGAACTGCTCCCCTTAGGTGTTGAAGATCAACCAACTACAGGCATTCACTCAGTGACTCCTTACCGTCCAGCTCCACCCTTAACCAAGACCATGATTGATTCGGCCACTCAAACAGAAAGCTCGGATGGTGTTCTAAACGAATCAATGAGAGAAATGATCCAAAAAATCAGTGATGCAGCATTCTCATACAAAGCCCAAGGAGATGCCTTCTACACCGTGATTTGTCAGGACATCGAGGGCCTATGGGATGCACTGGACCGTTTCAAGAAGTCCTCTCACTGAGACTTGAAGGACCCAGCTCGCTCATCAGTCTGGCTTATATTAATACTTAGTTCTAGTCGACAACTGCAGTGATTAACGGGAGCGAAGTTGTAACGAAACAAGAAGGACAAGACGTAGAGCGTGTTCCCGCTGGTAGGGGAGGCGTCCCCGGACCAATCTTGCGATTTTGTCCGCGAAGTCGTATGGTGGCTTTGTTGCGCGTACCCAAAATGTGGAGTCCCTTGGACCACTTGCACCACTTTCAACCTTTGACCAGTTTAATACGTACTCCGTTCAGTCAAACGCCACGTCCGAGACAATAGGAACATTTGGAAGATGAGTCGATTGCGGGGTTTCATCTTGGAGTTTCTCTCGCGGCCTGCAAAGCACAATTCTCTTCGATCACTCATGTTAGCCAACCCAGAGATTGAGAAGTCATTTCACAAACATCATAAAGAGGTCTCCATTAGATCGTCACACGCTTCGGTTCGACACGAGCGATTGAGTATACCACGGCCTGGTGCTTCCTATGTTCCGAGATTGAGCTATAATCGATTTCTGCGAGAGCTATATCCATTGCCACATACACATGTTCGCCATGGTGCATTGTATGATGCTTACGCCTCGTTACCCAAACCACAACCTTTGCATGTGTCACCTGAACATTTTGAAGACTTTCTGTCTACTGTGACTAGAGTGGAAGGTAAAGGGGGTCGGAAGCGTGGCTCGTGGATCCTGCTCAATGTGATCAATACGATGAGGAAGAGTGGAATACCAGTCAGTGAAAAGGAGCTCAACAGTTTACTATTCCTCAAGAATTACGATGAGAAAAACATTGTCAAGATCAAAAGAGAGTGGCTGCTGGTAAGACAAGAATTGAAGGACGTTAGCTCTGTTAATTTGTTCTTAAAATTTGCCGTGCGAGCTGACGATTATGTGTTTGTTAAGGAGATAATGGAATGGATGGCAGTTGAAGGGATTTCTATGGATCGTGTTACTTATGACTGCATGTTGCGATACATGGGGAAGAACTCCGACGAGGAAGATGTTGTTGACTTATTGATGCGAATGATGGGAGAGGGTATTGTTATTGATATGGCTGTTCTCAACAATGTCATTGGGATTCTTGTCAAGAGAAGAAACATTGAAGGAGCGTGGGATGTTGTGAAGCGGATTGTCGAGTCAAGCCCTGGCGGAGGAACCAGCGGGAGTGCTACTTTGAGAAGGTCGCATTTAGCTTTCATGAAATATCTGGATGGATTGGAATTGCAGGGGAATGGACAACTTTTGTTTTATTCCCCGCCAACTTTTGACACGTTCAAGCCGCTACTGGAGCATTTCACCTCATTTTTGCATTTCGACCCGGACCAAATCACGTACATTTTTAGACTGATGCTTTACTCACAGGTTCATATTCCTGCGGGGCATTTGAAATCCGTGCTCGAGATGTTTCGAGAACGTGATGTTCGTGTTGACTTGCAGCTTGAGCTCATTCGTCAGTTCTTGTCTCACAAGAAGCTGCGGTTGAACAAGCCGTTGTACAACGATCTGATTTCTGCATGCCAGAAGCAGACAAGGCATGCGTCCGATACCGTTAATGATATTGCAGAAGGCTGGAGATTGTCACAGGGCCGATTCCCGCTGTCAAAGAAGAGCGAAGTTGACCTAGACCAACTGGCGTCAAACAGCATCAACAGACTGCTGGCGGCTCTATGAGCCACAAACTTATTTATCACCCTTATTTATCAACCCTATTTATGGAACCATCCTTATTTATTGTCACCTATATATACGCCTACCGACGTCCCTTAACCCCAGGGTTCACGTCAAAGCACCCGTCCTACATTTTGTACATCTCGCCAAGATGGCGTGCAGTTGAAAATGCAGCCCTCCCCACCACCGCAACAGCCAAGCTAGACACGCACACACGCACACGATTGGGCACAGCGTGGCTGTATGTCTATGTCTGTAGGGCGCTCTGGCTTGCTGCGGCGTTTCCCGGCCCCGGACCCCACCCTCCTCCGCGGTGTGTTGTTGCGGCTGGTGCTGCTTCTGACTGTGAAAGGACAGGCTCCATGACTGGAAACACCCCGTCGTGGAGCGCTTTACGGGGGCCTTCCTGTCGAGCACGCGCATACGGGCTCCAAACCTGAAGATGAAACGAGAGGAAGGAAGGAAGGACGAGCTGCCTACCGCACATTCCCTCTTCATCTTCCTCCTCCTCTCCCGCTCCCACTGGCCCCACCTAAAGAAGCCTGAGATGGGCCACACAGGGCGTGTGCCCGGGAAAAGCGTGGCGCCGCGTCCCTTACCCTCAGGCTCGGCACTCTCAAAGGGGCTAAACCCGGCTACATGTCCACACCCCTCTGTGTGGTATGCTAAAAACACACACTTGGGGCTGTCCTGTACACGTCAGCGGCGACACGTACAGTTGGGCACGTCAGCGTCGTGGAGAGCGCGCGTGCTTGGCCTGTCCACAGACATCGGTACCGTCGGCGCGGCGCGGCGCGCCTGAACGGCCGCAACTCTTGCGACATTCCCGCCCTCCCCCCAAGCAGACAGCGGCGATAACGACAACGACAACGACAACGACAACACCGTCTCTGTTGCTTCCGCCGCTGCTCGAGGTTCGAGGGAGCCCCAGCGACAGAAGGGCATGTGGAAACGCGTGCCCGCACAGACAGGATCGTAGATTATTGCTGGCGGACGCGGCCGCGAGGAGTCTTGTGGGATTGATGTTCGGGGGCACATACCGCGCGGGAAGGGTTTTTAGCACGCAGCGAGTGGCTCGCAAACGCCACGGGCCTCCCTGGAAACAGGCCGCCCCCACACGTTTGGAACACAGCCTGAGGGGCTGTGTTCCTGTTGCCATACGGGCCTCCGGCTGCTAGCAGCCGGAGGCCTGCGTGCTCGTGTGTGTGTCCCTCTCAGGCTCTTGGCTCGTGGCGGGATCTTATCCAGATCTGGCGCTAGGCATTTGGCGAGAGGTGGCAGGACGCATGTGTCTGTGTGTGTTTTTTTTTTTAATTGCCGGGGAGGGGGGGATGCCTCATAGCCCGTGGAACTTATGTACGACATCGCCTCTTTGGCCCGCCTCTCCATGGAATAGCGTGTCCTTCTTCCATACGCCATGCACGTGCAGAGATGGGTGCCAGGACAGCAGTAGGGAGGGGCCGGGCTCGTCTCTTCGAGTTCGCTCGTGGCGCCATCGCCGACCCTCACCAGCGAAGGTTGGCCAGACGCAGAGCGTTGCGCAGAGCTCATCACCGTTTCGCCGCTGTGCGTCCCCTCGTCCGCTGGCACATAGCGACACGCTTAGCGACCGGGCGCTCCCATGCCCATAGTTTGTTCGATCGTGGCTCGACACAAAGGTGGTACCGGCTTGCCCGTGTAGAGACCATTTCCCATCTCTCTCTCTCCCTCTTTCTCTCCCTGCCTCCCCTAAGCGCAATGCCGCTGCCGCTCGGTGGCAGGTGCTTGCCTGAATCAGTGCCCGGTGCCCACGGAGCGTTTAGATTGTGTCGCTAACGGTGTGGTGAAACGCATCAGGGGCCAGAGCTGTGAACTCTTGCTAGCTGGAAGTGGACTACTACTACTACTACTAGAGGCACGCACTGCGTAATATTGGAGGTTAGGGCGGGCGCGTGCCCTGCTGGCTTGATACATGCAGATCTGGATGGAAGCATTTGAAACTGCTGGTGACAGGGGGACCCCCTCCCCTATCCAGCAAAAGAAGAAACTCAATACCAGACCGTTATGCGTAAGGACAGGAACAAACAAAGCCCCACCGTATGTGCGTTTAAGCTATCTTTTTATTCTTCCCGCCCACCCGTTCCTCCCTCAGCAGCCGCATTCAAATGCCCTCGTGTATTCGCAGCGCAAAGATGGCTGCCCTGCTCATTCCTTGGCTTTAGCGAGTCATGTTCGTACGCAGCCGCCGCAGCCACAAGTTGCTTCTCTCCCCGTCTCGAGAAGTGAGGCATTATCCTGCCCAGCGCTATCAGTTCACCTGTTTTGGCCTTGCCTGCGGGAGCGCCATGCTTGGCTGGCATCAAGATGCTGTTGCTAGTGCCCAAAGTGTGGCCCAAACCATATCCTTGGAAGCACACAGAGCTTTCGGCCCAGCCGTCTCGAAAGGCGCACAGAAGCACGTCGGGCGGCCCCATTAGATGGAGACCTAAAGCGAGCGGATGAGGATGGGGATAGGGTTGCCATGGAAGAACCTATGCAGAGGACGATAGGTAAGCGTTGGGCCACAAACAGTCTCGCATTTTTTTGGCGCAACCACCGCAACTAAATTATACAGTTCTCTGTTCTCTACGAGACGCCTTCCCTTCCCTCTGCTGATGTATTGTATCAGCAATTCCGAAATGCTCCTCTCCCTCCCCCCGCAGAAAGGATGGAGATCTTCTGTCGAGAGCTGCCCCGGCCTGCGTCTGGCGGTTTCAATGATTGGCGGAAACTGCCGTATCGGGAATTTTATGGACAAACGGGACAAACGCCTCACCAAAAATGCTTGTGTCTGGAACCGTTTTTTGTCCTTAAAAAAGTTTTTTGTCTGAATAATGATGTCAACCTGTTACCAGCACGACTTCTCATGCCTACATAACTTCCTGTCAAACTTCTATGTGCGCCAAGTAATATGAGAAGTTGAGCAGCCTGCATATGCGACATTATTGGAATTCTTGACAAAAGATCTACCCTCCCTTCCCCCCCAAGCCCCCACTAGTCGCCAAAAAAAGAAAAGAACAGACAACACATGTTGTAGGTAGGGTCAGATGAGAATTCCTCCACCTCCCATCCTACCTCCTTCTCGTGCAAAGCTCAAAGCACACAATAACTGAGCAAGAGGCGGCTTGCTGCTCCGACCGTTTCCCATATTTTTTTGCCAGGAGCCTACCGTCGAAGCTGCCTCGAAGCTGCTTCGAAGCCTCTCGAAGCCTCGAGTGCATGGTGCCCGGTGTCTTTGTATCGGGATTGGACAAGGCGGGGGGCGGGATATCCAGCAAGAGGGATAATCCTTACACAGTGCGCTAACAAAGAAAACGGGATGCTAGGCTCGGATGGCAGCCAATGGCGATAGCAAAGACCTGCTGGAAAATGCCAACTTGGGCGGCGCGTGGCATGTCTTTCAGGCCATTCCGACTAAGACTCCTTCTCCACGAGCCTGTCCACTTCCAAGGTAGGCGTCAGCGTGATCCATGTCCCAGACGCAAGGAGCAACATTTCGTTTCCAGCTTCCCGCGTCTCTTACGGGCAAGAGACGAGAAGAGCCCCCCCTTTTTTTTTCTTTCCTGCTCGCTCCGACGATCCTTCATCCAATTGACAGGGTGCCTAATTCCGCCAGCTCAATGATCGCCGATTGCGTCATGTTGCAAGGACTTGGTCCGGTTTGCTGGGTAGCCCGTACCCATGGCGACGAGCAGCGAATAGGCAGGCGCTGGCCGTAGTTGTTGTAGTCGTTGTAGTAGTTGTTACGGTAATGGACCAACCGGCCATCTTCAGGCGGACAGCGTCGGCGATAAGCTTTGTCCATTGCGCTCTGCAAGTTGCTCTCGTGCGCCGGGTCGCCAATGGTGGGGGGGGGGGAGAGGAAACACTGTCTGGGTGTTGCCTGAGCCCAAGATCCGTGATAGATCTGTGATCTAAGGATATCTGCCACAAGCCCTATCAGTGCAAGTCGTAACCTACAAGATTCTCTGAATAACGGCAATCAATTACGCTATGTTGCTACAGCTTTGGCTCCCTGGGAGGCTCTCTGCGGCGTGGCCGTCGGTGGTCTGTTTTCGATGTGTGCATGTATCAGCAGGGGGCCCCATACAAAGCGCACGTCCCGAGCGGTGGGAAAGCGTGTCAGCTGCAGACGCTTGCTATGAGTATGGGCTTTCACGTCAATCCTCCCACTACATTCCTCTGGTGACCTCTCTCCCGCTTCCTATTCCAGGCACAATTGTCCAACCTTTTTCAGCCGGGTTGGTAGGTGGGCTCCGTGCAGGGTGGGTAAAGTCCGGGGAAAAAAAGCCCCAACCGGAGCTTTTTTTGTGCGCCTCGCGAAGTACTGGGGGCTGCATAACTTCTTGAAGATTTTGATAGCTCTCCTAAGGGGCTGAAAGAAGCTGTATTCGAAATTGTTGACCGGCAACCAATAAATATTAGTGCAGAACAGTGGGATGACAACTTTTTCGTACATCCAGTGTCCTATGCCCCTGCAACCATGTGACGCTCGTCTCAAGTGTTGCCACAGCAAACATACCCCATGCTTATAATTGGCTACCACCCGACCCCCCCTGTGATTGAAACGAATCAATTAGGATGCACACGAGATCCCTCTCCACACCGGATCCCCTAAGCTCCCAATTCAGCCGGACTGCTTAACCTCGGAGACGCAGCTTTGGCTGGGAGAGCGTGCTCTGTTGTAGGCGCAGGCCCAGCAAGGATGCGGGCGGGACCCAGCGTACCGGTCAAGTCGTCCGCCCCACAGGTTGCATTAGGCCTTGGTTACCGGTTAGCACAACCGTCGAACATATGCTACACCAGTCCATCTTTGTTCTACGCGGGACGATCGTGGAGAGGCCTGAACTCAATGTCTGTTTCTGGCCTGTACAAATCCGCCTTGAGCTGGCGGGCCAGATCCATCCAGATTCTAGCCAATTGGACGGCGTATAATTTAAGCAGTCAAACGACCAAGGCGCGCAAAAAGCGATCGACGGTGGGGCCAACACAGAAAAAAAGTATGTTCTCTGTTTGAGCCAATTTGCATCAAGGAAGACGTACCAAAAACTGCTGGGATAAACTCAGGACAGGGAGTGAGGCAAAAAAATACACACCCGCCTGTAATTTTCTTCTTTCTTTCTTTGGCTTTAAAGAAGACAGACTTGACATATTATGAATGCGTCTGAGTTGTCTCTGCCCTGTATTGTCGATTAGAGTTACCGGGTCGTAGCAGGACAATAGTGGAGGTAATGTCACTGATAGTTGTTTCCAATAATATGGAGCAATTGCAGACGTTCGATACCGCTTGTTATCGTTCTTTGCCCATCTCGCATTTGGACAGACGGTATAGCAATGAGGATTTGGGCCGGCGTCATTAACCCAGGGTTGGGGGGGGGCGACGGCGGCTATTCCCACGCGTTGCGGTCGCCTTCTCTAGATCAATACATCTTGGCGTTATAAAGGTTAGATTTAAGCACAGGGGACAATCTCTGCCTGATACAGACCAAAACTGCTCATTGGAGCCAGACGTCCCTAGTATCTGTGTCCGTGTCCGAAATGGCTCTAACTAGTGCGCTTCTGTCTCCTTTTCACCATGGTGGCTCAATCATCTGTCGATTACAGCCAAGACAGCTTCGGTTTCGGCTTTTAAACTGGATCAGTGTCTCAGGGCTGCCCCGAAATCACATGTAATCCGCCAATAAACCTTAATTTTTTGTACGTGTACAAAAAAAAAAGGGCGAGCTCTTTTGTCTTGGAGCCATCACAATCCCTACGGCCAGAACCCCAGAAACCGGCCCGTCATCTTGTCTCACTGCCGCAGATGTGTCACATTACAAAGGGAATTGTAAGGATTTCGCGACCGAGGGATCGTGTCTGATGTTTCCGGTTTGGTGGGGGGCGCACAAGGCTTTGTCGAATGAGAGACAGGCGGAGGAGACAGTATGAAAGTGGATCCAATCGCCATAGACACTTCAAGGTTTGGGACCCCACGACGACATGGGATTAACGGGGCTTGTTGTGCTCGATTTATCAACTATCTTCTTATCAGCCGATCACAACGACCCAGCTATTGTCAAAAGGCAGCTTGTGGCACCGTCGCTGCCTCCCGTCAAGTGCAAACGGTCGACGTAGCCGGAGTACTCGGACAGCATCCAACGGTTTGAGATGTCTCAGTCGCTGCAATATTATGCGGGGTTGGCCACCTGGCGTCTTCGGATCTAAACTGGTTAAGGAACACTGTATACATGTGAGGACGAATTCTCTTCCTCGACAGACCGCTACATAGGGGCAGGCTCTTCGGAAAATGGTAGCGACGATCCCTCCAGGGTGTCTGTGATTGGAAGGATATCTGTACGGCGCGCACCCCAGATCATATCTTGTAGTAAATGGCTCGCTTTAACCACAGCCTCTCCATCCCAGACCTATCCAGGCCTCCCTATAGCCATGCCTCGACCAATTCCATTAGATGTTCACGCCTGTCCATATGTAGAGAAAACAAAACCAACGCCCACAACTGGTCACTGCAACAGCGTGGCCATTTACCATTGCGGAGCTGCTCGCGCTGGGACATGTGTGCGGGCGCAGACATCTGCGTATCCTGCTTTAAAGTCTGCATAACTGAGCCTGCAAACACATACGAGCGCAGGCTGAGCATTATTTATCGTCGCTTGCCTGTGAGAATGTGTGACACTTTCTCGACGAGCCTTCATATAAAGACTGCGCAGTGCGCCGCCCCCCTGTTTGGGCAAGACCCTCGTTCAGGACCCTTTTCTCTCGTCGTCGCCATTCTTTTAAAATTAGACACAACACGTCATGTCTGTTGACAACCTCACAATGCTTCACACAGCTGCCCTGGGGCCTCTTAGCGTGGATAAGCCAAAGCTGGCGATGATGCTCCCGGACCCTTCGAGATACTCTCCAAAGGGAGGATCCCCAATTGGTGGTTCTCCCATCAGCACCAGTCAGCAGGGCTACTTTGACCACAGACCAGAACTCCGTCATTCACACTCGTTCTCGCTGCCTCCTATTAGAGAACTTTTAAAAGATACCTCTACACCAGTCGCAACTCCGGCTCGTGTCTCACAAGTTTGTGTCGCCCCTCTTCCACAGCAGCAGCAGCAGCAGCAACAACAACAACAAATCTATCACCAACCCCAGCCATTTCACCTTACATCGGTATCACCACCTCCGCCAACACCTATGCCACACCAAATGGGACGCTCATCATCGCTCCCAAACTATCTTGCACAACAAGGACGTGTTCCATCTCCAGGCATAGCCATATATCATCCTCAGCCTCACCAGTATCCTCTTCAACATGTTCATGTTCCGAACATGATGCCTACTCCGGAGTCTCGTTCGGAGAGTGCATCGCCTGTTTCTGACGCTCCTTCTACAACTTCGCTCTCAATGCCAACGTATGGTGATGCCAACAAGGATGCCAAATTGTCATCACGCAAGAAACGTCAAAACCTACCTCGCCAGACCACAATGATCTTACTCAGCTGGCTGAGTGAGCATTTGGACAGACCTTACCCAAACAGTAGGGAGAAGTACGAGCTTTTGATGAAGACAAGATTGACCATTCAGCAGTTGGATAATTGGTTTATTAATGCTAGACGCAGAAAGATCAATGAATTGAGAAGATTGAAAGAGAATGAGCAAAGCATTGCACTTATGTTCTAAAGAAACTGACAGGACATTCAGAAAATGGTTTAAAGCGGTCACGGCTTTTATGGTTTTTTTTGGGAGGTCGAAATTTGTTATATGTGTTATGTGTTATGGTTATATTTTGAGATGTCCTTTTTGACTTGTTATTTGGTGAACTTTTTATTGGTATTTAATCCCCCGCCCCCCAATTACTGCAATTGCATCTGCTGGGCAGCTTGCGTGCTTCTTTTCTTATGTTACCAGGAAAGAACTGCAGAAATGTATAGAGTGAAGCGTTTGACCTTGACTGAAAATGAAAAAAGTTGATTGTTAAGAACCAACAATGTGTAGCACAGATACTTATTTGGTGGTGTGCCTCGTGAGATACTACTGGTCTGGCATAGTCAAGGAAGAGTATGTGTTCTTTCTTAAACCTGTGGTTGTGCTTATCGTCCGGGTTGGTACGCTGTGAGAGGAAAGATGGCTGGGGAATCAGAACCAGTTACCCCTAAATATTAAATAAGAGAGTCGTTGGGCATTTCGTTTGGAGTAGGATCATCAAAAAGGATGGTTCCCATCTGTGAAAAGCGTAATTAAATATATGAGACATGCCTCATCGCAGACTATTGAGTATATGCTAATAAGCTTAGGACACCCAATTTCTTTCATATGTGATAGAGAGTGGGGCTAAAATTGTTGGGACTGGAGGTTCGCTGTTATCCAAAGAGGCTCGAGTCTAGAGTCAGGCATATACAGGCGTTAAACATATCAGCGCATTTTGAAGGTAGCTATACCGCCTCACAATATGGTATAGTTGCATGAGTCCGAGAATAAATATAATGTCTCTGCAGTTGCTGTTGATAAGCCCACCCAGGCGCTTACACCATCTTCAGCGATCCCCGCCCCTGGCCAAGCTCTGCACGTAGTGTTAAATTTCCATAAGACATCAGGTTTCACCATATCAGCTTGCATCCCGCTGTTTTTACAGCATTAAAGGCTTCAAATGATCAGCGGCACAGTCCTCCACCTTCGGTAGATTGGGTACGTGTAGCCATATCACCTGCCGCAAATAACAGGCACATTAACTTTGGCGTTCAGGCCTAAGGCGCCCCATCAATATCATCTAATGGCTCTATGCAAAATGTGGCGCGGCCTAGCGATATATATATATATAGCTGAGCAACAATCTTCGTATGGAGCAACCATATACGAGCGTCGGAAAATAACCTTGAGTTTCATAGATAGGAATTGCAGACCAGAACAAAAGAGCAGCACGCCATACCCCTATTTATTTGTCCTACGCTATTCTTTGCCTTTGCGTGGGCCCAATTCAGATACACAGACACGGATACACTCACACAACGTGCCGCGCAATCATGGAGCTATGGTAACCGCACATGGGTCGTTAGGCGGAGCCCGCGCCACATGTCGCCATAGATCGCGGCCCCATCCTCCATCGGCACCCCGGCCCGCTTGATTCTTTGAAAGCGGCATATTGTGGCTGGTGTGCCCAATATCAGGACAGGCGAGGGTGGGGTGGCTGTGCTCTTCAGCTATTGGGTTTTGAGCCTCGGAAGAGCGAATTGCTCGGTTCTCGCGTTGACGCAATCCAAAATCTCGATCTGTGCTCAGATATACGCTACCACGGCTCTCGGCCTGGGCGTTGCAGTGCTGGTAGTTACGCGAGTACATTCTTGCTGTGGCTCGATTAGCATCTTGGGCCTTCTTCTTCCCCCCCATGAGACAGTTGATTCGAGCATATATAACTCACCAAGTAACGGTGCAAAGGCGCCAAAGTATTCGCCTGCTTCAGTTGGATAGCCCGAGGTATCTGTAGTGCGTTTCCGCGCACTCGCCACCTCTCAGATAGTCACCGCCACAGAAGACTGTCAAAGTGTGGCTGGTGTGACGCAACGGTGCCGCTCCGCTTCCTTCGCTGCTCTCTTGTTTGGCTTGGTTCTCCTCATATACTGTGGCACATGTCCCTGGGCCGCGTCTGTGTCGGAGTCGGCGAGTTGTATTTAACGCCGCTGCCTACCTGTTGTTGTTCTTCATCGTTATTGCTGAGTGCTTAGGAAGCTCTGCAACTTCCGGTCTTTCATCATGGCCAGTACAGACATGCCGCGGGTCAGCTACGTCTTCAAGCCACACAATCACCACGGGACGTCCAAGAGGGATCATGTTGCCATTGAACAGGTCATGAACCAACCTCCGCAAAAAAACATTGCCTGCCAGCGTTGTCGAAAGTTGAGGAAAAAATGCTCCAAACATCTTCCACAATGTGTCACTTGTTTACGGATGGGACATGACTGTGTCTACGCCGACGATGACAGTACAGGCCCAAAATCACAAAGCTCACAAAGAACAAGGAGACCGAGTGCAAAAGAAAATACATCACCTCCTATTAGCTCGGCGCCGGCCCCTGTTCTTCCGCCGCTAAAAAGTGGATGGGCCTTCTCTGGGAACTACACTCATCGTTCCTCAGAAGCTGCACAATCGGTATCTGCCGTACATTCCCTCCCTCCTCCACAACCCCCAAGACTTCCATCGATCAAACTTCCGTCAATCAACGCGTCACAGCTTACTGGAATCCCACTTGAACACAGACCCTTACCTACGAGGAAGCATCCACTTTCCGGCCCCACGGAAATCCAAAGTGCCCTTCTGTCAACCATCATTTCTCTTGGAAAGGAGAACTTGCAGCCTTCATCCAACTCTGGGTCTTCCCCGTTGATGGTCTCACGCGAAGTTGCCGAGAAATGTCTTCAATCATACTTTTCCCAGTGTGATCACCTATACCCCTTCATCAACAAGCGTCAGTTTCTAAGCAAGTGGGAGTCTCTCAATTTATTCAAAACTCTAAATCCAACGTCTACGGCTTCAGAACGCGAGAAGAAATGTTGTTTCCAAACATATTTAATGCTCAGTATTGGATTTCATAGTCTTATTCGTACTACTGGAAAGCTTACCGAAGAAGAAGTCAACACTCATCTACATGTATTCGGTCCCGAATCGGTAGGGGACTGGCTGAGACAGGGCACTCTCTCTTTGAGAAGCTATGAAGATATTGTCTGTATGGCACTTCTTGTCATTGACTCGTTCTATCAACGCAATTGCCTAGCCACCACTAACTTGACCAATATCCTTACAGGACTGATCCTCAGATATCATTACCACCGCAAATTGGGACCAGTGGAGATTCAAAAGGTTTACAAGGGAGATGACTGGTCATTGGAGCTTCGTCACAGATCATTCTGGACTGTTTACATACTTGATCGCACAATTGCTACCTATCTCAACAAGCCAATTGCTCTTCTTGATTCAATGATAACCACACCACTACCACAGAACACAGCTAACGATACGCAAGACTTTGCGCAAACTTTCTCCACTCTGATTGACTTGAAAAAGATTGAAGGAGATATTTTCTTATCTATTCATTCGGTTACAGCCATCAACAACCTTTCAGCCGCAACAAATGATGAAACGATTCTTCAACCTCTCAGAAAACGTGTTGAACAGTGGTATCTCGATACTACTGCACTTTCTAAGAATTTGACTTCGGATCCATTATGGCTAACAACGATGTATTATAACGCACTCACTCTCATATACAGGCCATCTTATTGCGTTCCAAAACCAACAAATGAGCTACATGCCAGACTATCGCGAGCAGTGACACAAAACTTGACTTACACATATAATCTGACGACTAATCATGGGGCCGAGCATTGGCTAGAAATGTTTCGAGTTCTTATTGTTTTCAAAACTCTTTTAAGATGCTTTGGTGAGGGGTCTCTTAACGTTGCTGAAAGTCGCACGGAGCTGAGTCTCTGTGTAGAGATTACGAAAAGCTATAGAGGGGTGGAGAAGAAAGGTGATGACGAATGGGCATTTTTGGATGAGATCGCATTGGTGTTCCAAAGATTACTAAAACTGGTGTTCGAAGAAGCCAGAAATGAAGAATTGATCAATGAAGCCAAATATGCAGAAGATAGACTCGGACTCATTCTGGTAGAACACGCCGTTGGCTGCAGGCTCGATGATCGTATCGAAGAGGAATATGGTATCTGAATTTATTTGCATGTTTGCTTTTGTATACGCATAAGTTGCGGAAATAGAAACAAACAAAATTTTGGCATTGAACATTAGAAGGAAAATATGTAGAGGAAGGTCATAGTAGGATATCGAACAGTCTTTCAACTTTGAAATTGGTTGATAGCCATCAATATCAGAGCAATGGAAACGTATGGACTTGCACGTTGACCAATTCTGGCACACTTCCAAAACACTCCAAGAAGGCTGGGATGAATTAGTTAGTATCAAGAGCCTCTTCGGACAGCTTAGAAACACGGATTAAAAATACGATTTGAATGATACCCCCAATATCGCAAATTGAACGTATTCGAAAGCCTTAAAAAGTGCTTCACAAAGCAGTACTCACCCATGGTGGTTCCTATCGAGGAGACTTGGCCATGTGAGATGGATATAAGTGCAAGAGCATATTAGAAGAAGGATCACTTGAAGAAGTGATGTGAAATTGAATAAAGCAGACTGGAACATCTCGTTAGCAGTCCGTTTTTTGAAAAAATAACACGGAGCTGATACAAAGTCATCGCTATTCAAAAAATGCTTACCATCGTTCAATATAAGGCTCTAGTGATTATTGTGTCGTTGCCAGCTTCAATCTAGATATCATCGGGAGTTGGTGATGTTGGATGAAAGGTCCAGCAAAACAAACAATTCGCGGATGGATATCAGTGCCATATAACCTTGCCTCTTTGGGAATCAGAAGCAGAACCAGACTGGAACTCATCAACATACATTTACGTTACAAAGGTGCCAATATTAACATTCATTAGATATTTGTCACTTTGGATTCAATAACCAGCTCCTGGTAGTATCCCGCTGGTTTGGTGGAAAGCAGTTTGCTACCATTTTTTTTCGAGTTGTTTGGTATACAAGAATGGAACATCTCCTAAGAGGGATGTCCGTAAGCCATATACCTGACAGACATCGATTTTCAAGAAATTAAAAAGGCTATAGTTACTTGAATAGCCCCCTGTTTTTCAAATGCTGTTCTCTACATGAAGTACTACACTTGAGAATCTTTTTGTGTGTGGCTATGCTTCGAAGCTCGTTACCGCATCACCAAATACTTTGAGATGCACACGCGTACAATGCTCGTCGTAGGTTCTCGCAGACACTAATATTTGGGGCTCACGATATTCCCTTGTCTTTGAAACAGATAGAGGATATTTCTTGGACATTGAGACGGTCACAATATGGAGATATCACACCTGGGTTCCCTGCTTAGTTTTTCTCTCTTCCTGTAACTTACAACAAGTCGCTGGCAAAGCATCAAACAGAGCTTAAAAGCCAAAACTGAAAAACAAAAAGACTTCAAAACATCATTAATACTTATGTAGTTGTGTTCTATTGGGTTGATTTTCATTCTATCTGAACTAGAGCGCTAAACACCAAAAACCTCTCACTTATGGATCGAAACACCAAAAAACACAGAATCTGAGAAGAAAAGCCACATCAGAGAAGTTTTATATGAATCTGAGAAGAATCTTCATTTCTGTCATAGATTTAAAAGATATTCATCGATCTGCTTTTCTCTTTATCTCCCCCTTATTTTTTTCATCTTCCTTACTGTGTTAACATTCTCTTCTGTAACGTAACTAAGCCATGACATTCATTGAGACACCAAACTTCCCTCTTCAATCTCTTCACTCCGCATTGAAGGGGTTCGCCAATCTTGAAGACAGAGGGCAACTCAGATCTGGTTACGATCGCATTCCAAAGCACAATCTTCAGGTCTCGGTGGAAAGCTTCAAGAGAGGTTCTGCCTGTTGGCCAGAATACCAGTTCAATATTGCTAACCTTCAACAAGTAAATGAATGTTCCACAACTTACCACTACGACCCATCTATTCCATTCTTCAATACTAATGTCTGCTTTCAGAATGAGGAGTGCAAAGCTTCAAAGAATGTTAGCCTGAAGAACAAAAAGATGAATACGTACCTCCTCTGCGGTATTTGTGACCCTTTGAAAGCTGCAAAAAGTTCTGAAACTGAGAAGATTGTGAAAGTCACCATGGGTGGAGAGACATTTCAAGTCTCCAACAAATCAACAATTCATTCTTTCTTCAATACTTTGAACTCTGGGTATGTCAATCATATGGCAGGTTGCCATGGGGTCTTCCATGAGCATATTGCAAAAGAACCATATGTCGGGTTCTTGAAGTCTCCTATAGAGCAAGATATGAAGCTCTCTGTCATTTGCCCATACTTTCATGATAATGGTACTGCATGCCTTGCAACATTTTTTTACAATTTCAAGGATGGAAATGGATTTAAGAGCTATTATAGACACGTTAAGAGTTGTCATATTCCAGAAGACCAAAAGAAGAGGTGCAGTCTCAAATCATCTGGCGAATGCAGGGAAAAGAAGATCCTTGTTTACGATATGTCCTACACGTTCACACCACTTAATATTAGAGAGTTTCTTTCTCAAGCCAGTGCTATTTATTCGCTGAGAAAACTCAACATTATGAAGTTCTTCAATATTGCATACAGTAAGGAGGCCCAGCGTCTCATAAAAAAGACACTTAAGACCATTCCTCACAGAGAATTCGAAGAAGATTTTTCCAGACAAACTCAGGTACAAGATATTCAATGGGACGAAGTCTTTGATCTGTCAGTATCAAAGCCAGTGGTTCAACATCGACTCACTTCCAAGAATTCTATTGTCTGTGAAGGCCAGAAGTTAGTCATGCCTGATGGCGCCCAATTTGATGTCATGTCAGACAATGAAATTGATGAACTATTTGAATCTTGTGATGATGTGTCTGATCATCTGGAAATTTCAATCAGTACAAGTCATCCAAGTTGTCTTTCTCTAGGCAACCGCCAAGAGCTCCTATCGCCAATCAGTATTCAAGATATTTCCCTAGATAACAGTGACACGTCTATTGTTCAAAGCCCTAGGGAAAAATTCACTGGAAACATATACGAAGACGAAGTTCCACATCTTGTTAGCGATAATGCAGAAGAAGAACCAGAAATGGAAGAACCATTCGAGGCTGAGGGTCATTTCCAACAATTTGATGAATCTTCGAACATCGGTGGCTATTTGGCCAGCAGCTGGGACATTGATGAATTAACATTTGACGAGTATAACGATACACCATCACAGTTCATTTGGCCGTTGACTCTTTGACAATACATTATTCAACTAATTTAGTGTTTAGCTAGACATTTGCGATTCACACCGTTCATGAGATGGCTGTTGGGACATTCTCTTCTCTTCTCCTCCTCCTCCTTCTTCTTTCAGCTTTTGAGTGGGATATAACATCTTAGTAATACAAGATCCTGTTGTTCTAAAAGCTTAGAAATTCTACTGGGCAGTTTTTTTGATGTCTACGAGGACTCTGAGTAGTGCTTATAAACAAGTATCATTGTGACTGTTAGATTGCTGCCGGAATGATAAATATAGTGAACGTATATGCGGGCTTGAAAGAAAATGACTCCAGGGGTACTAAGACCAGTCTTTGAGAGAAAGCGTCTTGAGAGCCACCAGCCCATTGCCAGAATCATCACTGTTCAGATCTACCTGCGTAAACGTAAGGGCTATTTCCGCTCTCAAGGGCTATTTCCGTCAAACAAAGCGGATTAAAATCCGCCGTATACGCATACGCGTCTTTGGAACATCAGTTTTTGATCTGCTAAGGACCTGTATGTGTTGGAAGACTCATCAAAGAAACCGATCAAACTAGAACGGGGAAACTTGTGGAGAGATACAGAGGTTACTTTGGCCTTATTTGAGACCAATCTGACTCTCTGCAGCTTCCTTCGTACGGGCCCCACTCCCTCCCCCCCCCCTCGGGACGCGTCATCGACAGCCGGATCCTTTTCGGACAACTTAAAACGTACCCGCTGAGGCACTAAAGGCCTGGAGAAGACGGATAGCACCCAATGAAAGATAAGTCGGCCGCTATGGCTTGAAATGCACCTCTTAGTATTGCCTTCCGAAACTTTCTGGGGTTGTGTCCTAGGAAAAGAGCTGGGCCCACTACATCCGAAGTGGTCCTAGTCTCCGAGAAGGAGAAGTCTCCCGAATTTAGTCTTGTATCTGGGATGTTAGTTTAGCTGCCTATGGCCGGAACTGGACGACATATAGAACAGCCGCCAGCAAGTCTTCCCAACACATATGTAGTAAAGACTGCCCGCCTTGTCTAAGCCACCCGTTTTCTAGTCCCATGACCTACGGAGCAAGAGAAATAATGACATATGAACTCGCCCCACTGATTAATATTTTATAAGGTTGTTTGCAGGTCTAGGCAAAGAGGCGCGGTTCAAGTGGCTTGTTTGAGCCGATTAGGCTCAAGGCGTGAGAAGTTTTGGCAAACGGGACACCTCCTGTAGTACAGCAAATACAGTCTGCCCCACCATGAACATACGGAGAGAGAGAGAGAGAGAGAGGACAGTGCACAGCTTTTAATTTAGTGCAGAAGCCTTGAGGTGACAGATTGACCGAGATCTGGGTCTTTGGATTAGCCCGTGGCCCGGAAAAGATATGGGGGATTTCAACCGACGCCTTAAGCCTACATCCCCACATCTTCTCTTTTTGGAGGGGCAAGAGGAAGTGAGAGTCGCCAGGGCCCATTCGCAGAGCGATCGGCAATATTTGGAGCGAGCCGTCGTATATCAGCCCCCCACTTCAGTGGTTATATGACTTTTCCTTCGTGACCGAACTGCAGAACTGTACAACACCGCCACCGAGACGGAAGCTGCTCTAAACAAGGCTACTGACAGCCTCCACGGGGCCTGGCGCTCCCTGCGGCTTGCCGGTGCTTTATTTGCCGATCATCTTGGCTGAATGCGTCTATTAGCAAACAGCTGTAAGAGCAGCCACTAGGTGGGGACATTATTCCCGTCTAAGGCCGCCGCCGCCGCCGCCGCTTTGTCCGCCTGCCTGGCATGCTCAAGGCCAAGACTATAGGGATAAGTAAGACTATGTATGGGTCTGGGTCCTTGGCTGTACATATACAGTCACCTCGGCATCCGGCACGCCGCAATAACTCCGTACATGCACTATGATTTCGCAAGCGACAAGGCTCTGCTGACCAATATTATAGACTTTTTTGTCACCCCAGAAATAATTTTTATCACTTGTTGCCGCCCCCGCCCTTTGAGGGACTTTCTCTCCACTAGTTTCCGGCCGGTGACAACGCTCCCGTCTGGTGGTATATACCAGGCAAGTTGAAGACGCCGCTTTTGTCCGCGAAGCCCTCCCCCATCAACCATCGATATCTAGACAGGACAGACGCTAAAATCCTTGGTTGTAGTAGGGTCTACCGGAGCTTGCTGTTTGCTTGTGTGTGCCGTGATTCGCCTGAGGTCTACTTCTCGGATGGTATATATATGAGGTAAGCTCCTCCTATATATCCCGGGAGTCCGGGACTAGGACGTTTCCCGGGTAAGGCCAACGCGAGTCTATGCAAGGCCCCTAAGACGTCGGTAAGTCCGTTAAAGGCTCGTAGTCTATCGCACAAGCCCGTTCTGCTTACACATCCTTCAAGTGAGAGGAATTACGTTGAACTGGTGCGGTTGCTCTTTTCGTTGTCGACTTGTCTCGACTCCAGGAGTGGCGCTCTGCTAAGCTCTCTTGTCCCAGGACCGAAGCTTTGGTGAATTGATCTATTACGCGCTTATCGGCCTCTGACATGAGTTCTCACTCGGTGCGGTCTCTTCTTCAAGAGAACCCCCTAACGCAAGATGAAGAGCATCTACACGTCAAAGCGCACAGCTCTGTGTCGTCCACAAGCTCGCCCACAGATGGGAGCCCAGTGCACTGCAGGGAACACATCCATGAGGAAGAAGAATTTGAGAGACATTCGTATAGCTGTAAGAGATGCCGCAGGCTGAAGAAGAAGTGCTCGAGGGCCAAACCAAGATGCCAGAATTGTATCAAAGCTTGTGAAAGTTGTGAATACGTGCCCCGTGCTCCGAGAAGAAAGAAATCAGAGATCCTTAGGGGGTACAGTGAGAACCAGCCTGAGGCTGTGAAGCCAGATATGGAGCCAGTGGCTCTTCCTCATCTCCGGCTTCCTACTGCTGCTCTGCCTTCCGTGTCGCAGCTAACATCCCTTCATTCTCCCACGAGGCAGATGTCGGCTTTTCCGGCATTTGATAAACTGAAACCTTCATTGCCGCCTCTAAGTTCATTTACAATGAGCATACCTCAGCCAAGCAGATCGTACATTGCAACACAAGATACACCCAAGCCGCTTCCGGCGGCAAGTCTTCAATATTCATTGATCCCTACAATGATCCATGCCCCTCCACGGGAAAATATTTTACCACCATCTCCACCAAACGGATTTATACCACTTCCAGCCGATCTTGTCGTGCATTGTGTGCGTCGATTCTTTGATGACCACGGCAAGTCCTACCCATTTCTTAACTATAGACACTTTTGTGAATTATATAATCCATTACAGAGTGCATTTCAAGATGGTGATAACTATGAGGTCAACATCGTTGTCTTTATTGGATACCTCTCTTTGTCTAAAGCGCACCAAGTTCCAGAAGATCCAAAATTGAAGGAGAATTTACGTGTTCGTGCCCTTACAGATGTTTATGAACACTTGAGAAATGAAACAGTCGAAAGCCTTAAGAAACTGATGTATTATGCACTTTACACTCTGTGGGACTTTAATGGTGAAGCATCATGGTATATTTCAGGAATGATGACACGTATGGTTCTCAGTTTGGAGTTAAACAGACAGAAACCGTATTGGAAATATCAAGAAGTTTCATCAGAAGAACAAGAAGAAAGACTTAGATTGTTCTGGAGTTGTTATAATTTTGATCGAATTGTTTCAGCAAGTTATGGAAGACCTGTATCGCTGGCCGATGCTGACATTGATGCTCCAGAACTTACAGCTACTAAGGAGGATGACAAATTTTTGATCAATATGTTTAATGCTGTCACTCGTCTACGAAAAGTGGAAGGCTTGATTATGGCACAAGTTCATTCAGCTGCTCGTTGCCATGATAATATCTCTCCAAAAGAGAAGATGGCAGTCGTACAGTCACTTCGTTTGGATATTGAGGCATGGTACAACACAACGAGTCTTGTCACAATCTCTGATCGTAAAGTACATCAGGTGCCTTGCGCCACTTCCTGGCTATCGTCAGTTTATTATCGTCTTCTTTCCCTGATTTATCGTCCATCCTTTCTGATTCCAGATCCATCACCAGAGACTTTATCTCTTTTGGGACGTTGCGCTTCGCAATGTATCATGTTTACTTACAACTTGCACATGATCCATCAACTTCCAATGCAATGGGACAAAGCAAGCAGAATCCTAACAGAGTGCAGTACGATTGTTTATTGCCTTTGTCATTCTGCTGTAGAACTTGTTGATTTGAAATCTCAGGTGAATTTGTGTATACAATTACTCGAACATTTCTCTGGATCTTGGGCTCTTTGCGATCAAATGTTGGGATTGTTCCGTAAGATCAATACTAAGCTGCAAGAAATCAGTTCAGTTGGTGCTTCTGATTGCAATGAGCACTTGAGAATGTTCAAGAAAATTGGCGTTGAATACTGTGATTTGCTGATGAAGAATAACTATGACATTATGTTTGAGGAGCCGTTAATTGAAGGAATTAAAAAGGCTTGATATGGAGGGATTCAGAATGAATTTGCTAGGTTGATAAGTGGTCTTGTTGGAAATTTTGATTAGATTCGAATATATTTCATGAGTTCGGGCTCGTGTTATTGCAGAACTATGTAGGTCGAGCTTCACATAACCTGAGGGCTGGGGTGTAGCGTCTAAGCCGTGGCCTTGAAAGGACTAATCAAACAACAAAGCCGAACATAATATCTGTTTATTTTCTCTTAAGCCAAGCCCCATAATTAATAACTTAGCACATATGAAAACTACAAATATATGAAAAAAAAAAAAAAACTCTGCAGATATATGGTCACTTTATATTGATCAGATCGCTTATCATAGAGACTACCAGGGCTGTATTGCTTTCCCTAAAAGAAGCCTGAGGTCAAACGGATATGATCATAAGACTCCACCTGAACCCAAACATCGACCTACAAAATCACAAGTTTATAATTTTCGCTGTTACTGAGGACCATAGAATTGTTTATTATAGAGATATATGGTGTCCTGGTGTAATGATTCCCCGCGCTGCAGCCCCAGATTTTATATCATAGCGCTTGGATTCTCGCTGGAAAAATGCTGGAGTGCCGATGGATCCATCTAACTCCAAAGAGTTTACCGATTCCCGACATGTGAGGTGGGTGCTTTTCACCTGATCCAAAATCTCGACTATAAAAAGAATGTCCAGATCCCTACTTCCTTGACGCCTACAGTGCCTGCAATCGCAACAGATAGGCGCTGTATACAGAATACAATGAGCACCGGATTCCTTAAGGTTCAAGGCACAAAGATTGTCGACGGTAATGGTACCCCAGTTGTGCTAAAGGGGACTGCCAATGGTGGTCACCTTAATATGGAGAACTTTATTTCCGGCTACCCAGGCCATGAGACGGAGCACAGACAGGTTCTATTCAAAAGAATGGGAGAGGAGAAGTACAACTTTTTCTTTGACAAATTCCTCGAATACTTCTGGACAGAAAAAGATGCAATTTTCTTCAAAGAAGAACTTAAGATGAATTGTTTGAGAATTCCATTCAACTACCATCACTTCCTTGATGATGATGGTGACATGTTCAAGGTTAACCCAAAAGGCTTTGAGAGGCTGGACGCTATCGTCGACACATGCGCCAAGCATGGCATTTATACCATCCTGGACTTGCACACTGCTCCAGGTGGACAGATGCAAGCGTGGCCATGCGACTCAGGTTTACATAAGTCCCTTTTCTGGGACTTCAAGGTATTTCAAGATGCTGTGGTGAACTTATGGATTGAGCTCGCAAAGTACTACAAGGACAACACTTGGGTTGCTGGTTACAACCCATTGAATGAACCAGGATCTTCCGATGCTTCTAAACTGATTAACCTCTATGAGAGATTGGAGAAGGAGATTAGAGCTGTTGACCCAGACCACATCTTGTTCCTTGATGGTAACACCTATGCCCAAGACTTCAGTGCATTCAAGGAGCCATTTCCAAATACTGTTTATGCTGTTCATGATTACACTGGGTTTGGTTTCCCTAACCCTCAAAAAAAACTCTATTCGGGTAGCGCAGAAGAGAAGGCCAAAATTAAGGGCCAGTACTTGGATAAGATTGAGTTCATGAGGGAGCATCAGGTCCCTGTTTGGTGCGGTGAGTTTGGCCCAGTTTACTCTTCAAAAGAGAGAAATGATGAGAATATTGAAGAGACCAACAAAGCCAGATTTCAAGTTCTGAAGCAACAGTTGGAGGTTTACAAGACCGGTGATCCCTCTGGAGACCAGTCTCCGATCTCTTGGTCGATTTGGGTTTATAAAGACCTTGGTTACCAAGGTCTTGTCCATGTTGATCCACAATCCAAATTCTACGAAGTCCTTGGTGAGTATTTGATCCAGAAAAAAAAACTAGGTCTTGACATGTGGGGCCTCGACATGGATCCCGAATATGCCAAGTTGTACGAGGATTTGGCTGATCACTTCGATGAAGTTATTCCAAAGAAGCACCAAAACGCTCTGTATCCAACAGCCTTTGGCAGCTACAGAAAATTCTATATTCCTCAAGTGACGAGATATATGCTTCTTTCCCAGTACTATCAACACGTTTATGCTGACCTGATTGCTGATTTGTCCTTCGAGGAGTTGGATGAACTGGCTGCTTGTTTTAAAATTGAGAACACAGTCAAGAGAGAAGAGCTCAACTCTATCTTGAGAGAATATTAAACATTTATATAGTAAATTTTCTGAACAGGATAATACATTGAGTTGACTACAGTAGACGAACCAAGCACAAAATCTTAATGATATTTTCAAGGCTGTTAGTGTAAAATAACTTGAAAAAGGCCATGTTATATACGGTACTTTTAGTTTGGTTCAATATTCTGTGAGCCTTAGTGTCCAGTATCGTAGAGCGCAATTTATTCCAACTCTGTTCTTTTTATGTTAAGGCTTTCACATAGATAACGGCAAGATTGCAGCCGGCGCGGATATATAAACTTTCTATTGTGAAGCTGCAACCATTGTGGAACTAAGAGCATGCTTCTAGTTTAGAAACACCAGAAGCAAGTTATCGATTATAGAAAAATACCTAGAAACTCTTGGTGGTACAATTAGCAGTCGATCATTCTAATGTCTGATTATCTCATTGATGGGGAGATCAAGCCATTTACTTTCCTTGTCAGCGCAGACTTCAGCTAAGCTGACTGCTATATCTCAGAAGCAGTGAATAAAAAGGAGCAAAAAAGCGCTACAACCGGCAAATCTTTCAAGTATATTCTCCTAGGTATATCTATTTCGAATTGAGAAGAATCATATGTCGGATGGAAGACAGCCAGCGACTCTCAAGGGTGAGGGGAGAAGAATATCCACAACGGGATATTGAGAAAGACAAGAATATGCTAAAATAATTGCTGATGGTGCACTTCAAAGGAAACAGGGCGAGATAGTTAATAATGAACAGAAACTGATGTTCACACAACTACATAGAAGACGATGCCTCCGAATAACCGAGTCAATCACCAAGCCAAAAGAGAGAGTGCCTATGATGTAATGGGGCACTCATCTCACATATGGGCCGTGCTTATCAACCGGTATGGGCAACACAACACATACATACTGCTACTTTAACCTCACAAGATAGGCTATTACTTACTAATTCGCAGTTCCAGTAAGTGTATTTAGTAAATTTAATATATTGTGGGCGATTTAATTCTTCTATTCAAAGATTATTTTCTAGCATCGGTGGATTTTACCCCCGGCCATTACCCTCTTTCAACTTGACCCGCATTTTTCAGATCTTGCGTCGCCTCCAGTCTTTTAAGTCTTGACCTCCAGCGCAAAAAGTGAAAGCATAGCCGCTTATTGAGGAAATAATGGAGGAGAGCGATGATATCCTCGGCGCCTTCGAGGACCTTGTTCCCTCCCGACCAGTCGAACATCTCGGAGAGACAGACATGACTTTCAACGGACGTCTCGAAGAGCCGTTGAGGATCTGGGAAGATGGCGGTGCCACCGGGTGTGGAGGAAAAGTCTGGGTCGCTGGCTCTCTTCTTTCAACGTATGTGCTTGACGATCACTTCATTGGCCGAAATAAGTGTATTGAGCTTGGAAGCGGTACTGGGATAGTTGGATTGGCTTTGGGGAAGAGCACTGAGCACCGGGTGACGCCAATGGACGTATTCATCACGGACATTGGCGACCTCGTGCCATTAATGCAGCGCAACATCGAGCTCAATGGACTTGAGGACCATGTTCATGCAGAGACTTTGGTTTGGGGAGAAGAACTACCCGCCTATGCCAGCAAGGGCGTGGACTTGGTGTTGGCTGCGGACTGTGTCTATCTCGAAGCGGCCTTCCCTCTCCTTGAGAAGACATTGCTTGATCTTACAGAAAATACGGATCCACTTGTTCTTATGGCGTATAGAAAAAGGCGCAAAGCGGATGGGAAATTCTTCCGTAAGATCAAGAAGAAGTTCGATGTGGTTCCAATTTCCGATTTCGAAGACTATGAGTTCTACATGAAGCAAAGCGTCTCTCTCTTCAAACTCGTCAGAAGACGGTCTATGTCCACGCCTTCGCCAACAGAAACGATACCTCTCACGGAGCCTGTTGTCATTGCTTAAGATTGGAGGCTAAAATGAGAAGCTAATATCCTGACGTTGTTTAAAGTTATGACGTTAAATATTACAAGACTAATTTTATCAGTTCCAGATATGCAAAAATCTAAATGACCACGCACTAACCCATGAATTCAGATTGTGAGCTTCTCTGTAGCAGATTCAACCTCTCCAACTTCCGGAGATGTTTCAGCATCGGCGAACTGTGTTTCTCCCTCTGTAGCTTGACTTTGGTTTTCAATAAAACTGCTCACTTCGGCAAGATACTCCATATCAACCTGCTGCTCTTCGCCAGCTTTCTGTTTGACTTCAACATGCTCTTTATCGGTGTTCTGATGCTCAGGAGACTGCTTAGAAGTGGAATGAGGCTCTTCTACAACAGCCTGCCTCATTTCAATCAAGACATTGAAGTCCTCATCAATACCAATAACCTTCACAGTATTTGCAAGATACATTTCTCTAAGTTTAGAGCTTAAATTCTTGGAGACGTCAACCAATACGTCCTCCACAGTTCTATCCATTCTCATGAACGCTTGCGGAATGACCAAATACTTGTCGCCACTCACCCAATGAAGGCTTACCTTCACGCCTTTAGCCGCAAATTCAGGAGTAATAACATCTTCCAAATCGGGTCTGGTAATACCAACAACACAGTCATCTATGAGTAATGCATTGAAGTCAGCCACTGAGCTCTGTGTGACCTCTGTTGCAAAGTTCAATGATGCAGCCAGTTTCTTCTTTCTTTGATCACTGAGATACAATTCATAGTTCTTAATGCATTCCGTTAACGAGCACCTTGGTGCCTTAGAATTCTGTTGTTTCTTTAGGAATACACTTCTATAAGGCTCAGGATCTTGACTCTCGGAATAAAGACCATAGGCTTCAGCCATTTCATGCAAGAATTCACGTTGTTCACGTCTCATTGGTTTGAAGAGCATAGTTGCCCTATCATTTTCCATGAACTCCTTGAACATCGTCTCTACGCCGAGACACCACTTTTTCTGGGAAGTAGCAGTCTTGATGCAGTGAACAGCATAGCAGAGATCTTCCAGTGACACCAGAGGATCGGAAGGCTTGACAACACCAAATGCCTCCTTTAATTTTTCATCTCTTTCCTTGATAACACAAGAGACATCACAAGGTAAAAGAATTTCAGAAGAACTAGGCTGGTGAGCAGATGCATTACACCAAACCTTCTTCTTTAATCTTCCACATTTGCATCTTTGCTCAACTTGTTCATCGCATGGCTTGGAATCATTACAACGAGACGGGAAATGACATTTCCTTTTATCAACATGAGAACAATGCTTCTTCTTCTTCCCACATATTGATGAGCAGCGGCACTGGTCCTTGTGACAAGTCATGAGACAATGATGTTGACATGGCAGTGATTTTCCGCATTTGTCGGCACAGAAGACATCTTCCTGATAACACATGGCACGAGCTTTGTTTTTACCACAGTTACACAACTTTTCCACATTATAAGTACACTTAGGGCATGATACATCATCTTCATGACAGTTGTGAGGCATCCGCGGATGGCCACATGCGAGTTCTCTTAGGCATTGATGAGGACACGGTGGAAGGCGTGTACCGCATCGAATAGGAGCCATCAGGATTGTCTTTCCGCAATGACATACCAAGTCATCGTTTGTAGATTCCAAGCATGGCGGGCAGGCTCCAGCGTGACAATTTCTGTGACATGTATGATCTGGATTTCCACAACTGAGCCTCTTATTACAAACTTGCAAACACAAATGAGAAGCCTCCACTAAAAAAGCATCATTTTGTAATCGTGTGTTTACTGTATTGTTTCTGATACTTTTCTTTCTCAGACGTTCTCTTGTAAGGGCCGCACCTTCATCAGCACAACAAATATTCTGACACCTGTGACGACGACATGAGAGAAGGGCAGTGCACTTTCTTGCACATGTTGGCGTGTATCCATCGTGAATGAACTTGCATGGGACAACGAATGAGCCAAAACCACATTGACATTTGGCCTTAATGAATTCGTAGCACGGCGAACAGTCCCCAGAATGACATGTAGACTTACACTTATGGCCACACAGAAGCGTTTTGTTACACACTTTATCACATGTCGGTATTGGGTCAGTACATGACGATCTGAAACCCTCTATGGCTGTTTGACCACAGTGACAGGCCTTCACAAGATCAGGATCTAGTGGACAATGAAGTGGCTTACTTCCAACAGGTTCACACGGCCTGTATGTTGAATGTTTACCGCAATCATAGAGGAGTTCAGATACTATGGAGCACTTGAAGTTTCCAATCCAATTATCTGCTTTCGTCTTTCCATATGATCTCTTGGGCATTTTGAGATGACACTTGACCATATCTCTAGTCCTTCCGCAATAACAAACGGATTCCACAAACTCTGGACACTTTCCACATAATCCATCGTGACATACCTTACTACATTGGTGGATCTCACAAGAGTAAACGTTTGAACACGGATCACCGCAGCTCCAGCCCTCCTCATATGGTGTCAAAACACAGGGCCACTGTTGCTCATGATAGCCACAGCGGCACTTTAGTTTTGGCCCAAGAGCGTTACAAGATGCATGCGGTCCTGGATGACAAGGCAATGAGCACTTGTGAGGGCAGCCTTCCAATGGGGCGCCACACGTTTGGCCACAAGACCCCGGATAGAGTAGGTTTTTCTGTGGGTGGAGGACCTTCTTACACCAACATTTAGATTGAAATTTCTGTTTTCTGTGAGTTGAGTGACACGCGGGACATTTCCAGTTTCCATCTTCGTCTGTTGATGAACCTTTGGTGGACCAACTAGAAATACATGAGATGTGATACACTCTGTGACAGTCCGAACATGGCCAGAATTTCTCATGTGGTCCGATCTCCATGGTGCAAACAAGACAAACGTAAGCCTCCTCACGGATCTCCTTTAGAATGGCGTTTCCAAGGTCCAACTCTTCTTCGAGACTCATACCATCGTCTGTACCAGAGTCTGAATCCGACTCATCCGTGATCTCATCTTCATGCTCATCACAGCTTGTGAACTCGTCATGGCTCAGCTGTCCCAGGAACTCCTTCTCTGCTTGCTTCATCGGCGGGTCGACAACCTCTAATAGCTCAGAAGTATGTCGCCCCTCCATCAACTCTTGCTCGTATATGGCGTCTAAAACAAAGGGACGGTGTTTAGAAAACAGAGCTCATCGTTCGGAAGAAAGTTGTCGTGATGGCGATAGATTACCACCCGGACACCAACAATCCAAATTCCGTCCGTTTCTAGAAGGGGGTGGGGTTACCGATCACCATGACCAGATTGGAGACTACTGAGCAGCAAACAATGAGACAAACACTTCTCAGAAGAGCTGCAAGTGACCCATGGGCCAAGAGGTACGTACGAAGGCTTTTAGTGGCTCAGGAGGTGACATTTGACTGATTCGCACTCATGTCGATTCAGCGGGGCCGTGCCATTGCTTCGAAGAACGAACATCTAACAAAAACACACGTACAGAGAGGCATGGAGGTACGAAGGATACTTCGCAAAGAAACTGATTTACCGTAACCTGTGGCCTGGATTCAGTTACGGAGTCGGTGCGTTTGTACTTTATGTTGTGGCTGAGAAGTTGTTCTTTCCGCCGGCCGAACATCATGGCAACTCAAATGGAGAAGAGCACCATTGATCAGTTTCCTGATATAGGAACTCCTATGCATTATGAGCTATTCTTTATTTATTACTGAAGAATTATTTATTTGCCGCTTGCGAGCACTATTTATTGTCACATTGAGTGAACTATTATTTGTCCAACACTGATTTCATCTCCATGAGAACCAATATTTGTAGAAAATACCCGCGAGGCTTTGAGCGGATTTGTCTCTAGCTTTTAGGCCTGTCCTATATCATAATCGAAGTCTACGTCTAACTGGACGTATACCCCAGTGTATTGTGCATTCTCTTTCGCTAACGAAGATGGAAAAATGCCTATGCTCATGAGATCAAAAGAGCGACATACCGCAACCAGAAAATGGGTCATAAAGTCATTAATTTCATTGGCCTTCATCTCACAAACTTACCCTCTCTCTGTGTCTTAACAGAAGCCTTCAGGCTTGCCACATCCTCCTTAGAAGCATCGTAAGAAATGTTGGTCACCTGGTTGAATGGGTTCTCTGGAGATTTCTCGAACTCCTTGAAGACAAGCTGCTTGACTTGCTGCAGTCTTAGACCTGGGTTTTCCTTTCTCAGCTCTGGAACTCTTATCTCTTCATAAGCAGCCAAAGCAGCCTTGAACCTTCTTTCTGGATGTCTGTCAATGTCCTTGTCCGAGACGGCGCCACCCTTCTTGGTCAAAGTCAATGCCTCAAGAGCATCATCGATACCAGAGGCAGAGATCTCAGAGCTGGTTGGAAGGTCATTTAGGAAGTCATCAATCTTTCCAGTTCTTTTAGCAGCAACCTTAGCGGCACCTCTTCCCTTCGATGAAGCCTTCGATGGCAGGGATTCCTCCTCCTCTTTCAAAAGAGCTTCTCTCTCGGCCTTCTTCTTAGCAGCCTCAGCCTTCTTCGCAGCGGTATCCTCCTTTTTCTTATTTCCTTTCTTGGAGCCTTCTTCCCACTGGGAGGCCTCCTCGAGCTCACGACGGGCATCCTCGTCAGCCTTCTTCTTGTTGGCTTGTTCGGCCTTGCGTGCGTTACCAGCAGCCTTCTTTGTATTTTCACCGCCTTTCTTCGCCATTGTGTATGATTGGGTGCTCGGTGTGGTAGCCTTCAATACTCTGTACCGATTCAAGGGTGCCCTAACGAGAAGAAACGGGACCAAAACAGGACTACTAAAGAGACACCCCAAAACCACCGAAATTTCTGCTGTCATCAATCGACGGCGACGAAAGCTTCCAGTGCCCGTACCAATAATTACATAAGCTACACTAATAGCATTACATAATCGATCTCTCTCAGAGGCTTTTTCGCGAACCGCGACCTGCCACCTCTGACATTGTCTGACGGGTGGTTGACAGCAAAGCTGGCTCAGAGTTTTGACTTCCATTTGTCGAGACAAGATAAACCTATCGAGATTGCACTCCTGTGGGTTCGCAAAGAGTGAAGCACTGTGTTTCACTGGAAAAGAATCAGAGAAGAGAACTAGTGTTTTTTGTGCATTGTGCTGGGAGCTGCTTAACTTTTCGACATAGATTAGTGTCTTGATATCACCAGACTTACGCAGGATGGCGAGCAAACAGTCGGTGAAATACACATCACCGACAAGGTCCACACCACACAAGTCCATCAGCCCCCAGATACCGACGATAAACACGTCACGAGACCTCACAAGACGCGTGTGGATTCGCAAGCAGGATGGGACGCCAACCTCACTTTATGTCAAGGAGAGTCATCTGGTGGACGACCTGAAAACTCTAATAATGGAGAAGTTCCCAATGACTTTGGCGAAGATATGTGACCCTTCGGATCTTGTAATTAAGCTGGAGTCATCATTATCTTTGGGTCCATATTACTTCAACTCACCATCCACGCCGGGAAATCGCAAATTTCTGGCGACAATGGCCCCGAACACAATGCCCGTTCCTTCGCCCAACTTCACTTCCCCATTATCGCCGGTGCCGGTTTCAGCCAATAACTCTTCGCTTATATTGCCCAAGGGACCAGCTGCGGATCTGGCAAACATCTCTGCAAGGAGTACGTCACCTGCGATGTTACCCCTTGACGCTGACAGGTCAGTATGGAGCATTCTAGACCAGTACTATCCGAATGGGATGGGAATTGATAATGCATTTATCATTGAAATACCAGCTAATGCCAACAACCAAATGTACATGCTCAGCCACAAGAAGAACTTTTCACAGGAGACAATCACAGAAGATAAAGAACAAGATTATCAACAGCTGCATTCGAAAAGGATGAACTCATTACCCGGACAATCCGGACCTCCACGCAGCACCACACCTGGATCAGGGCACAAGAGATCGCAGTCAAACCCTCCTGAACATTCTTCAGCCGTGTTACTTCTACCATCTTCGCAAGCCGTGGATAAGAAACTTGTCAACGCTGCGAACTCCAGTGATAGCACCTTAAACGGGCCAGCCTCACCGGATAGAACTATCTCTCCCCATGGAACAATAGAACGCCAACATACGGCATCACCAGGAGCAAGACTTGCTAATGGAACTAGTACTATAGCAAAAGTTTTACCGAGTGTGAATGTTCTCATTGTGGAGGATAACCTCATTAACTTGAGAATTTTATCTGCACACTTGAGGAGACACAGGATTCATTATGATATTGCTAAGAACGGCCAAGAAGCTATTGATAAGTGGAGAAAAGGTGGATTCCATTTGGTGCTTATGGATATTCAGCTCCCAGTTATGTCCGGATTACAAGCTTCAAAGACCATTCGTCGTTTGGAAAAGTTGAATCATATCGGTGTTTTTTCTCAGTCTGATTTGGAAAACTTGCCGCCACGCAAGCCAGAAGAAGAACTTGATTTGGACATATTTAGATCTCCTGTGATCATTGTGGCTCTTACTGCAAGTAATCTGAAACAGGACAAACAACAGGCTCTTGCAGCAGGTTGTAATGATTATTTGACAAAACCAGTGAATTTGGATTGGCTTCTTAATAAGATTACTGAATGGGGATGCATGCAAGCTCTGATCGATTTTGATGGATGGAAATCTGGTGAAAGAATGACGAACATTTCTGCGGCACTGCCCTCATTGACAAGACAGGGATCAAACAGAAGAGCATCGAAACCATCGCAGAAACAACCTTTACAGAAGCAACCGTCTCAGAAACAGTCGCCACAACAGCCTCCATTGCTCAGACAGTCCTCTTTTCAGCAAACCTCACAACAACAATACTGATTGACTTCACGCGCTTTTAATGATATGTGTTAGTAATGATGATTTGATTCTTTGTAGAGTGTTGAATAATCAAGAACAAAACATGCATAATCATATATTTAACCTTTCCCGTGAACCCTATACATATTCCAACCCCGTTAAGCAGTGGCATACCCGCTCGCATAACTGACACTGGAATCAGCCGCTGTGGTAACCCTACTGCTTTGAGAATAACCAATCCATTTGAACCTTGCCCAATCAGCACCATAACCCTCATTTGAACGTACCTTCTCAATAGATTCCAATAGAATTGCAATTGGCTGTTGACCACAAATGGTGTTTCCAGTGTTCTTTATATACTGTTTCCATAGTTTTGAGGAGCCTTGGGAAGCAATCTTGGTGGCGGTTCTGTCCAGGAACTCAATAGATTGATGGATCTTGAGCCCTCCGCTAGCAATCTTGGAACGTGGGGAAAGGATAGTAATATTGTCTAGAGAAGGAGATGGTGTATAAGCCGTGTATGAGAAACGTGATCCCCAGTGACAGAAGTCACTGCTAATGACGAAAGTGTTCTCTTCATCTTTCAAATACTCCAACAGAGCATCCGCTACAGCGGAGTTGAACGAATCGTCACCATGAGAAATCATTATTGGGATAATGGATGGAACACCTTGCGGAAGATTTTCCGTGATTTTGTAAATGTATGGAGAATGCATCTCAAAGCTGTGTTCATCCTCATCAATCTCCATATCCATCTTCTTAAACACCTTGTTCTGGCACAGTTGTTTTACCACCTTAGTGTCCACCGGGATATTTCCAAAAGGTGTTTCATATTCGTCCGCTTTACTCACTAGAGCGACACCTTTGAAGTAAACGTGGTGTGATGGCCCCAAGATGAATACACGCTTGCTGGTTCAGTTGTTAGTACTCTCCAGGAGGACAAGAGAAAGAAAGGGAACTCACACTTTGGAAGTATCCCAAGAGTTATATGTCTCACCAAGGGTAGCTCCTGCATATGAGTAACCCGCATGTCTGCTTAAGTTAGTATAGAGAACTCGGGAGCCGATCTAGGGTGGCAATATACTCACGGTCCAATAAGGAACCTTGCGCCCGGCACTGCAGGGGGCGCTGCCTTCAAAAAAGCTTCGAGCTGTCTACCTAGCAATTCTGGAGAGGCACTATACCATGAGCCCGCATGAGTAGATGATCTCACAACCTTCATTTCTTGGTGCAATTGAACGTCAATGGGTGAGATGGTAGAAGGGAGTGTGCTCTACAAGAGTTTTATAGAAGTTGGAGGCACATTCTGGTGTTATGTTGCCCGGCTCAAAAACCATGGTCCCGACGGCTGTGGGGTGTTGCCATAGTTACGGTTTTGTGTCAACTTTCTTTCCTTTCTTGTAAAAGAATGGTGGGCCATCGAAGGAGGAAAAGAACCTACCTAAGACTCTAGAGGGAATCAGGTGATGCACCAGCATCTGAGATCAAGAGCTGAAACCGTTGCATTCACAGCCGTCATTCGATGAGGAAAACTCTCCTCGCTCTCGTTCTCTTTGGGTTCGCCATGGAAGTGTGTGCATCCAAATTAGAAGACGAGTGGAACGACGGACCAGCGAAAGTTGATGCCTCCACGCCAGACGGTTCCGCTAATTCAGAAACTGAAGCTGACTACTCCTCGAGTGTGTTCAGTGACCTTCTTCGGTATGCTTACCTCTCCAAAATTGCATATTGCGTGGACAAGGTTCTTCCAGACGGCCACGACTTATCTCAACCTCTTGTGTTAAGCCCGGATAAACATAAATTCATCCAAGGATCATCAGCTTCACCCTACAAATTGGAACTAGACGAAAACTTTCCTATAGAACTTCATGTTGCTAAGCTTCTTTTCTCTGACGGGGATGTCAGTATTGCGGAGAAGAATGGAGAAGAAGAGCCACCTGCATCACAATCCGAAGGATTCTTTGCCGTTGATCACAGTGGAAATGGAACCGTCATTTTGGCAATTCGAGGAAGTTCATCCATCAAGGATCTTATCACAGATATTGGAATAGGGTCAATTGATTACACACCTGTGAGCGATCAAGCCAGAAAGATCTATCTGAAGATGAGCTGTGAAGGATGCAAAGTCCACAAGGGATTTCACAAGAGATTATCTGAGATCAAGAATGAAGTATTTCCAACAGTGAAGAAATTGATGGAGGTCTTTCCTACTTACAAGTTGCTTGTTACAGGCCATTCGATGGGTGGGTCACTTGCCAAGTTGGTGGGGCTTGAATTGGCCCTCATGGAATTCCATCCCTTAGTTGTGACTTATGGAAGTCCTAAGGTTGCAAACCATAATCTTAGTGAATTTATGGATTCTATATTTTCCACGTCCGATTTGTGCGACGATATTCTTGAAGGAAACGATCTTACAGAGGGCCTTGTCAGAGTTATCCACAAGGGAGACTATGCTACAATGTTCCCACCAAGCAGCACATTCCACACAGAAGGGCTTGAGTTCAACATTGATAAAGGAGAGCTCCCCCACACAATGGACTCCGTGGTTCTTAGTGGATTGGCTAGCGAAAAGCAGCACGAATTCGCATTCAATATGATGGACCTTTTATCATTCAACTTGAAGAAGCTTTTGCATGCACAACAACACAGCGAGTATTTTTGGGAGATCACATCTTGCAAAGACGTTTAGAGATTTTTTATAGCAATCTTTTATAACCAGTGACTGGATCCCTACGTGCTGGTTGCTTATGAAGTTGGCCTTAGGAGCTAGAAATCGAGAATATCACTATCCCCTAATTAGGAAACGTTACGAGCGCTCCAAAAATAGCGCGCTCGAGACCCATCGCAGAAATTTGAGGGGGATTAGGCGATGAGCTTTGAACCCCACTGTTTCACTTACCTGGCGTTGATAATTGGAGGGTGAAAAGAACCTCAATCGAAAAATGGTTGCTACTGCACTCTCAAAGGCTTTGCAGCAGCTCCATGAGCATCCTGCACTCCGAACGAACGGTTTTGGTATCGCTAACTCTCACAGAAAGCTCTCCCTAACCTTCATCCCTCCATCTACACGATCACCTTTGTTCGTTTATGGAAAATTTCCAGGGGCGCGAAGCTTTTTGTCTCTGCGAACAGATTATGATGAATTATCTGAAGAAAGTCCTGATGGAGACGAGAGTGGAGCGTTGAGTAGGACAGTTTCATTACCCTCTCAAATAAGCGAAGTCTCACAAGAACCTGAGCTTGATTGGCTCTTAGAGGAGCACCAAAGAAGGTATTCCACCGTGAATACTTCGGCATCATCATCATCATCATCTTCTTCTTCAGATGATGATGACGCTGATAGAAGCGTAATGGATGATTACCATGGATATCAAAATAATGAAGACCAATTTAGAAGTTTTATTACAAGGGTACGAGAGACAAGGGTTCAGCATACGAGAAAGAACTCATTCGCATCTATTGGTTCTGTGGGGATTTTGCAAACTTCAGATGAAGACTTCAAGCATGAAGCTGTTACTGCCAAATCAGAGATCAGTAAACTATTACAGTACGCCATCCCTCTGATCACAACGTTTCTCCTTGAGCAGGTGTTTTCTGTTGTTTGCGTCCTTGTTGTCGGACATTTGGGAAAGAACGAGCTGGCTGCTGTTTCGTTGGCAACTATGACATCGAATATTGTTTTCTCAGTCTTTGAAGGTCTCTCGACAGCACTAGATACTCTTTGTCCGCAGGCTTACGGTGCTGCAGATCTTCACGGTGTAGGGGTCCATTTCCAGAGATGTGTGCTTCTCTCATTGGCTCTTTTCATTCCATTTGGATTAGCCTGGTGGTTTGCAGACCTAATTTTGTCTCGAATGATACCAGAAAAGGATGTTGTGGTACTGGCCTCGCAGTTCTTGAGAGTTATGCTTCCTGGTGCACCAGCCTACATTGTCTTTGAAAACCTCAAGAGATACCTTCAAGCACAAGGAATCTTTGATGCTGGTACTTATGTGCTTTTGATTTGTGCGCCATTAAATGTTCTGATGAGTTATCTGCTTGTTTGGGACTCGCGTATTGGCCTCGGATTCATTGGTGCTCCAATTGCCGTGACGATCAACTTTTGGCTCATGCTGATATTGCTGATTGGATACGCCGTGTTCATTGAGGGGAGTAAATGCTGGGGTGGATGGTCTGCAAAGAGTTTAGATCATTGGAATGATCTGTTGAAATTAGCCATTCCAGGTGTTGTTATGCTCTTGGCTGAGAGTATGTCTTATGAAATCATGACATTGTTCTCCTCTTACTTTGGCACTGAATACATGGCCACTCAATCTGCAGTTTCCACTGTGGCTTCACTCATGTACATGATTCCATTTTCTGTTGGTATTGCATCCTCTACCCGCATAGCTAATTTTGTCGGAGCAAGACGTATTGATTGTGCAAAGCTTGCTGCGAGAATTGGAATCAATGCTGCAGTGATAACTGGTATCTTCAACTGTTTGGTACTGCTAATACTGAGAAGGCCACTAGCAACAATATTTTCGACAGATGAACGAGTGATTGAAATGATCGTTGACTTATTTCCCCTGATTGCCGTTGTTCAGATCTTCGATGCACTCAACGCAGTTGCAGGAAGCTGTTTGAGGGGCCAAGGAATGCAGAGAATCGGATCATACATCAACCTCTTTGTCTATTATGTTCTTGGAATTCCCATGTCTTGGGTTCTTGGTTACTACTTTGACTTCAAGCTGGTGGGACTATGGCTCAGTATTGGCTTCGGGCTGTTCCTCATTGGTATTAGTGAGTCCTGGTTTGTGTTGCGTGCTGATTGGCAGAAGGTTCTTGACGAAGCTGACATGCGGAACGAGGATCAACTTGAGCAGGGTGAGTTAAGCGACTGATCAGAAGCTCTCTCCATCGATGGAATATCTTGCATATATGATGCGAATCGTTCACAATGAGCGTGGAAATGGCCCGGTCAAGTGCTGATCCAAACGCTCATAGTGCCTACAGGATTGATCCGGTTTTCACAATTTGGGTTTCAGTCTTTGATATCCAACGATACCGGTTCTGGCTGAAACAAAATCTACTATCAGGGAAGAGTAAACAATACCTTTGTTCCCAAAATATCACCGTTGTCCAAACTCTTCTCATGGCCAGCTAAAGGGCAGAACCACGAAAGAAGCGACTCTTGCCACTATTGCTCACTCTTGAGGAAATTCATGTGTAGGATTGGCAATTTAGTGTGTTAAAATCTAATGGATTAAATGACTTACAGACTCGAGACACTCTTGTAGATAAACCATAATATATCATAAATAACCGTTGTTAACTAACCGTACCAAATAAAGACCAACCAAAAAATAAACTGCCATCCTTGAAAAACATAACCGTCAAAACTGATGCCTAAATCAGAGACGCAACCACAAGAGGCTTATCAATAACTAGAATAATACCGTTATCCACTGTTGTGATCGAGCCAACCTTGAGCCATTCGTTGTTTAAGTCTGGTGAGGTAACATAGTAGTCACCATCATCGTTGACAAGTTTAATGCTCTTTCCGTTGAGAGTTTCGAGAACAGCACCCAATTTTCCACTGCTTAAGGCTTCAAGTCGAGGATCTTCACTAGTCATATGGCTCTTGATGAAGTCATCGACATTGGCGGCGATGATAGCTGCAATTTCCTCTTCAGTCTTAGTCTCATCAACCGGAGTAGGGAACTGCCATGGCTTCATGGTGAGGGTCTCAATACCTGTATCAGTTGGGGCAAAGACAACAGTCTGCTTCTTGCGGTCATTACAGATCTGAGAGACAACAACATCGTCACGCACATATCCAGCAAATACGGTGATGAACCTGTTAGTGTTGATTCCTGAGGTGAGCAAAGTTGGACCAGTCTGTGGCTCTTCACCTTCTGGAAGATATATAGGGATCTGCTCATCACCAGGGGCAGCAAAGAGCGGGAGCTGAGGCCCAGAATCTATCATGTCACGCTTGCGCTTGCCAGAGGATATCTCTGCCTTGAGCGCCGAGATGTCAAACACGTTCTTGGCTAGAGAGCTAGCGGCTAATGTTGTGAGAACAATGACAGATAAATGCTTCATAGTTGTTAGTGTATACGTTCTTTATGTTTTCAAGTTTGTGAAGGTAGTTGCTTAGAAGGAACTGGCGGGCAGGGCAATTTTCTAAGCAGTCGTGAAGTACTAATTTGGTAAATTACGAGGGTACAATTTCCGATCTCAAGCCCGGTAAACACGGTGAGGTATCGGGACCAGAGAACAACAGAAAGGCCGTATCAGATTGAGCCACCATTGACTCATCATCATCAAATATTTTTTCCGTTTTAAAACTGCCTGTTTTCTGAGAGGTCCAAAGAGCACTTCTTGATCTTCATTCGCTGCTTGGAGTTACCCCTGATCTAGACGTTTCAGCCCCTCCCCCCAAAATCACTGATCTACCACCATGAGTGATCACAGGCTCTTCAGCAAGGTAAGCATCATGAACACTTTACCTCTTAGTGCTTAGTACTGACGATAATTATTAGGCTCGTTCAAGTGAGCTACATGCTGAGCTCCAACAGATTGACAAGAAAAAGGCGTCAAGCAATGCTACTAGACGCAAGACGGTTATGAAGAGGGTCATAGCCAACATCACACTGGGAAATCATGAGATGATCAACATGTTCCCGGACGTTTGCACTCTTTTGGACACAAATGATGTGGAGTTGAAGAGGATGTGCTATCACTACCTCAACACTTACGCGTTGGGGAAACCTGAACTGGCACTTAGTATCCTCCCTATCATACTGGCAGACACTCGCTCAGATTCTTCAGTCATAGCATCATTGGCTCTGAGAAATATCACTTCAACACCAATCAGAGAATACCTTATTGAGTCAGTGAGACCAATTAGAAATTTGATTAAACACAAGGACGCCTTCCTACGGAAGACAGCATGCTATTCAATTGCAAGACTTTACGAGAAAGATCCGAAGCTTGTTGTCCATGAAGAGCTTTTGGAAGACCTATACCAAGCTCTTGTTGATATAAATCCAGCAGTTGTGTCTGCCGCACTGACTGTACTGTCAGATATCCAAGAGAAGGGAGATGACGTCCATTTGAAGCTCTCAAAGACCCAAGCACTGGATCTTGCAGAACTTCTCCCAAGATCGGACGAGTGGGCACAACGAACTATCCTCAATTCTCTTTTGAACTTTATTCCTCAGACTCACGAAGACGCTGATATTATGATTGACAAGGTCATTTCAATGCTTCAGCACTCAAACTCTGCAGTTGTTCTCAACGCGCTCAAAGTATTGCTTTACCTTCTCAACTACGTGGAAACCGTGGAGCAATATATCACAAAAAAGATTTCCGCTTCACTTACCTCTCTTTTATCAAAGCCTTCGGAGATTCAGTTCCTTGCTCTCAGAAATGTCATTCTTCTCATTCTCAGTAAGCCCAAACTTATCCAGTTCGATGTCACCGCTTTCTTCTGTGAATACAACGACCCTATTTATGTCAAAGATACCAAGTTGGAGATCATTTATTTACTTGCTAATGAGAATAATCTGGATTCTGTTCTGGCGGAATTGGAAGAGTATGGAACTGATGTTGACATCCAAATGTCAAGAAAGGCGATCAGAGCTCTGGGAAACTTGGCCGTAAAACTTGATACCGCGGCAAAGCCGTGTGTCAAAGTGCTTTTGAACCTTGCAAGCTCAGGGATTGATTATGTGATCCAAGAAGCTCTAATGGCCTTTAAGAACGTACTGAGACGTTATGACACATTTGACAAGATCGTACCTGACATTCTCGTGTACAGTGACAAAGTCGACGAACCAGAATCCAAGACTGCTTTGATTTGGATTGTCGGTCAGTATTGCCAAGTAATTCCGAAGTCTGAGTCGGTGCTTTCCGATCTTACTTACACTTTTAAGGAGGAGCCTTACGAAGTTCAGCTTGCCTCTCTTACTGCTGCGGTGAAGCTGTTTTTGAGAAAACCAGCTGTTGGACAGAATCTCGTTCTGAAACTCCTAAAATGGGCAACAGAAGATGTTGACCATCCTGACATCAGAGATAGAGGGTTTTTCTACTGGCGTTTGCTCTCATCGCAGGATAAACACCCTGGAACAGCCAAAGACATTGTTGACGCAGAACTTCCCCCAATTTCCAGCGACAACGAGCAACTAGATCCAGTTATTCTTGAAGAGCTGGAATTGAACATTGGTAACTTGGCTTCCATTTACCTTAAACCAGTGGGTCAAGTCTTCAGATTGGCAAAAAGAAGATCACTCCCGGACAGTCCAGCGAGATCAAACGCCTCTAAGAATAGTACAATCTCCACCACGTTAAGACCGCGCACAGAGACAGTCACAAGCTCATCAAGTTCAACCAACACTGTCCAAGCAGAAAGACACATCGATGATTATGATGTTCCAGCTGTTAATGTTAAGACTATGAAGAAGCAGTCTGGTTTAGGAAGAAGGCTGTCAACAATAGGAAAATCCTCACTCTCAAGAAAACTCTCTATCAGGGGATTCAATTGAAATTTTACGGCTAAGTTATAAGACGTGACAGTCATGTAATTCATTATTAGTTTTTTGAATTGTCAGTGATATCGTGAATAAGTCCTTGCTCAACCTCTTCGATCTTCACTGGATGGGAAAATCCATAGGCAATAGTCACTTCGGGACCGGCCACAACATCGCCATCCTCCTCTTTGGTCTGAGGCTTTAAAGGGTTCTCTGCCTTTCGAACATCGATGATTTGAACGTCGGGTGCAAATTTCACGGGCAACCCTGCAGGAATGATGGTCTCAATGGCAATCTCAGGCATATTGGCTTCAGGTCCATCAGGGATGGCGTCCAAGTCAAATTCCTTACCCAAAACAATATTCAGAATGATTAAGGCGGCAGGCTTAGATAGAACCAGACTGTTCTCTTTACAGAAAGCAGCAGCAACACAATCTGGACAACCCCATTCACAAGGACATTCTTCCACACGTTTCAGGGCATCTTCCAAAATGACATGAATATTGTCGAATGCTTTCATTGAAAGACCTGACCCATACCTACCACCCTTGGAATCGTGAAAAATCAGTCGAGCTGGCCGTTTACGTGATGTTTGTCTTTCAGCAAACTCTTTTTCAGGTGCCTTACATTCTGTGTGGATATCATCAACACCACTCACAATGACCAAAGGTAACATCCCCATAATAGCATGCTGAGTAGCATGTATACCACCAGCGGCGTTCAGATTCTTATAAGTGAGAATATCAAGTGCTTTGGATGGTATATCAATCCAGAAGCCCTTTGACTTGATGGTTACTGGGGGATTATGAACTTCAATAGCGTCAAGAATCCGTTTATGCTTATCGACTTTGTAGAACCCAAAGACCACGATTGTCGTGAGAATTTTTCCAAAATACACCGGAACATCACTGCCTTTAATTGATCTTACCAACTCAATCTCTTTAGGATCAACATCAGTGAAGTCTCTTTGGCTTGTGATCCAGTCCACATCAACCCGTTCGACTTTGGCATAATGCTCTTCAGTATTGAACTCTCGAACAAGATATGGATAACCTTGATGAATGAAAATTCCACCTTCATACAACGTAAAGCTTGTTCTGGATGCTTCAACCTCCTCAATCACGATATTTCTATTGTTTGTAATATCAACAACAGCGTACTGGTCTTCTTCAATACCTCTTATAGAAACATGTTTTGATGGCCAGGGAAGATACCTGTTAGCAGTATGATATCCTTCAGCATCCTTATCTAGCTTTGGTAAAGCTTTCTCTAAATTTGGGAAATACCAACTGTCTCTCTCTGGTTCAACAGGAAGTTCAAATGCAGCACATTGGAGATGACCCTCCAAGATAAGAATGTTATCAAAGTCAAGAACCAACTCCTGGAATTGCTTTTCAAGCAACAGCTCTGGGTGTTTCATATAGTGTTGATCAACAGGAGAGTCACTTCCAACAACAAGAGTCAACGAATCTTTGTTACGTCTCCCTGCCCTACCACTCTGTTGGTTAAAATTGGCTAAAGAAAGAGGGAAGCCACACATTACAACTGTGTCCAATCCACCTATATCAATACCCAGCTCCAAAGCATTTGTAGAAATAATTGCAGATAGGTTACCATGGAACATCTCTTGTTCAATCTGACGACGATCAGAAGCAGAATAGCCGCCTCTGTAACTCATAACTTGAGAGACCAAATCTGGCTGATTGATCTCTAAGAACCTGTTTCTCACTTCTTTCATAAGTAATTCACACACACGACGAACGTAACAGAAGGCGATAGTTCTAACGTTGTTCAAGACAAGCTGTACCAAGACCTTTGCCGTTTCAGCGATGAAGTTCTCACGGCCCGCAGACAAGTCTTTAGGATTGATGTAAGGTGGGTTCCAAACAACCAGATGTTTTTGCCCAGCAGGAGAACCATCCTCACTTATGTGAATAATATCAGCCGTGTCTATTCCAAAGATTGCGTTCATATGTTTCACAGGATCCTTCAAAGTCGCCGAACATGAGATAAATTGAACGTTATGATTCCCCAGGAATTCACAAATTCTGCGCAAACGTCTCATGACCAGCGCCACATGGGATCCAAATAACCCTTTATAAATATGAAGCTCATCAATAACCACAAATTTCAAGTTGATGAGGAAATGCCTCCAAGATTGATGATTTGGCAAAATACTCGTATGGAGCATGTCCGGATTAGTGAAAATGACGCGAGCGTTATTCTTGATTTCCTTTCTTTTATCAGATTCCGTATCACCATCAAACGTATCCACGAGAGATTTCAAACTCATTTTATTCATGAGACTTAAAAATGAACGCTTCTGGTCTTGTGCAAGAGCCTTTGTTGGAAAGATGTACATGGACGTTGATTGAGACACATTCTCGAGCTGATGGAGCACTGGGATCTGATAAATCAATGACTTACCAGAAGATGTTGAAGTGGAAATAATGACGTTCTCACCTTCATGCACAGCGTTGAGGGCATCTGCCTGATGTGAATAGAAGCCCGGTATCTCAAGGGCATCACGGAGATTATCACTGAGTTGGAAGCCCAGTTCTTTGTATTGGGCCAGCCGTTCTGGAATCACAAAGGATCCTGCAATTTGATTTTTGTAGTTACTGGTTTTGATTCGCTCAATCATAACCGGTATTGATGGTCTCTCTTCACCCGGATTAAGACGTCTGTTTGCAACCATCTGCTCGATCGGGTCCACATAGTTTCTTCTTCTCGGTATGTACTTCTGTGAGAGCTCTTTCAAATGTTCTTCAGGATTTTCGACGCCTTCTCCCTCACACTTACGAAGATACTCATTTGCCGCTGCAATGAATTTCTTGTCTCTTTTAGCAATAAGACGTTTCATTGATTCAGGGTTGTATTCAGGAACCTTCATATCAGAAAAGAACGCAGAGTTCGTCCTCGTTTTGGAGAGGTTACCATCAATGAATTCAAAGACAAGTACCTGCTCAGTAAGTTCCATATCTCTCAGTGTGAACATATCAATGTCCTTCTGGATATGGCCCTTTCCCCATTTGAACTCCTTCTTCTCCATAGAGAGCTGATTTTCGTCCACATACTTGAATAGGATATCGTCAGGAAGGAGAGCCTTAAGTCTGGCACCATCTTCCAGTTCAAGCTCCCTGCCGAGTGCCTTTTCAACTGGCTGCTTAAGTGTCTCAAACTTGGGTATAATGTGCTTCCTTGAGGAGATGAACGTGAAGTAGGAATTCAGCCTGAAGTGAATCTTCTCCAGTTCTTTAAGCCAGGGAGGCCAGTGTTCCTTGAGATCGGCACCCTTCGGCCTTTTTGCAGGCCTCATCCTCGTGGTAACGGAGTGGTCCTGATCATTTGATCTCTTTGCATTATCCATGACAGCAGGGCCTAGCGATTTCTTGCTCTAATGACAAAGAGTGTCAAGTTCGCCTCCCAAGTTATCAGAGACATTGGAGAGTGTGGCCTTACCGTATATCTACCCTTAAGATCGCGAACTTGTTCTGGGAGGGAGGGGCCCCTCAAAAGGTAAACAGAGGAAAACTATAATGAGCCTCTTATGAAGAGTGACAAACCTATACGAGCGAGACACTGGTGCACGGGAGGATGTCGCGTGATTCAAGTTTCTCATACGTGCACTTGGTGCAGTCTCATTACTCACAGTATACGTCGACATGGGTCCATGATAAGCTTCCCAACGATCCAATCGAGCCACTAGACTTTGCTATGGAGAATGACGACTCCTCGATTCAGAACTCTTCATTTGGTGCTTTAAAGAACAAGATGCGTAAGGACCCGGTATGGAAGGACTTACAGCTTGAAAAAATCATGAGTGATGATCCGAGCTGGTGGAAGAGCATTCAGGACGCTAATGTGTTGAAGAAGTTGGACAATGTTTATTTACCTGACGACGATGCTATTGTGAACGCGTCAACACAAAGAACTGGGCTGCAGGGCGGTAATAGTGTTGGTTCTTCTTCAATGCAAGTAACAGCGGATAGCCTTGAAATTACCACACCAGAAATGTTGAGGAATAGAGGCGGCCAGAGAAGTGTTTCCCAGAGCTACCAAACCCCTATTGGCAGAATCATGAGATGAAGTGCATGGAACTAACGACATATTTAATGACCAATTCGACGACTTAATATTATGTGTACGCCTTCTAGATCATTGATCATGGACGGCGCAGATGATGCTATGGTGTGGGTCTTTTCAGAACCAATAGCGCAGTTATCTTCCCCTGGAACGAATGGATTTCAGCTACTTCGGCAGACAGACATATAGCAAACAAAAACATTAAAATGACATGACAAAACAGAAAAAACAAATATAACCCTAAGACTAACCTTTTCCGAAGCACTCAGCACTCTTACTTCTTAGCAGCGGCAACTTTTGCAAGCTCTTGCCTGTTGTTGATGGTTAATGATCAATGAAATTTATACGTAAATCACACAGAATTCAGTTGGAATACTATTGACTGTGACAAGGAGCCTGAACTTACTTTAGCTCCCTAGAGAAATCATCATCAACATCATTGTCGTCCCAGTCTTCTACCCAGAGGGCCTTCTCTGCTTCGGTGCCCATAGTCTGTGTATCATTCCAGTCCTCGGCCTGGAAGTCTTCAAACTCGTCATCCTCTTCAAGAGACTGGATGACTTTCTGCTTCTCTGACACGGGCTCTTTCTGATCAGACATTGTGCTGCTATCTTGTTTGACTTCTTGGCTCTGTAGTAGCTAATTGTGTGGATGGTGCTGAATCGTGTGGCCATTTGCCGCCTTTATTGACACGGGAGATTCTGGCAGCCCTACCCTGTTCGCGAAATCCGCGAAATTTATCGGTTTGCGCCACACACAAAATTTTTGGGTTTCGCAGAGGCATCGCCAAAACAAGCGAGTCAAAAGAAGGAATAAGGGGCCAGGTAATAGTCAACCCGCAAAACGACAGACACTGGGACCTTCTGGCTTACAAAAATCTTTCCCGCGAAGATGAAGGAAGCAGTTGTCGACGTCGCACCTAAGAGAATCAGAGGAATCGAGTTCGGTGCCCTCAGTGAGGAGGACATCCTGGCGCAGTCCGAGGTCGAGGTGTCCACTAGAGACCTCTTTGATCTGGAAAAGGGCCGTACGCCAAAGCCCAATGGTGCGCTTGACACGCGAATGGGTATATCATCCAACTCTTCAGAATGTGCTGTGTGCCATGGTAACTTAGCTACTTGTCATGGTCATTTTGGTCACTTAAAACTCGCATTGCCTGTCTTCCATGTTGGATACTTCAAGGCAACAATCCAGGTTCTTCAGTCCATCTGTAAAACATGTGGTTGTCTCCTCGTTGATGAGGAGTCCAAGAGACAGTTTAGACAGGAGCTCAGAAGACCAGGTATAGATAATCTCAGAAGAATGGCTATCATCAAGAAAATTCTTGATCAGTGTAAAAAGCAAAGGCGCTGTTTCGAGTGCGGAGCTATCAATGGTGTCGTCAAGAAGGCTGCAGCTGGCTCAGGAACCGCATCTCTTAAGATTGTGCATGATACGTTCAGATATATTGGAAAGAAACCGTCAGCTGAGAAAGCAGAGTGGGACAAGGATCTCGAGCATGCTGTGATGAACAACCCTGACATTGAAAAATTCATCAAGAGATCATTAGACGACTTGAATCCACTGAAAGTTTTAAACTTGTTCAAGCAGGTGAGGCCAGAAGACTGTGAGCTTCTTGGAATTGACTCTGGAAGAGGTGGAAGGCCAGAGATGTATATTTGGAGATACCTTCCTGCCCCACCGGTTTGTATCCGTCCATCTGTTGTGATGACAGACTCCCCAACATCGAATGAAGACGATCTTACTGTGAAGTTGACAGAAATTGTCTGGACAAGTTCTTTGATTAGGGCAGGTATTGAGAAAGGTATCTCTATCAACAATCTCATGGAGCAGTGGGATTATTTACAGCTCTCTGTGGCCATGTACATAAACTCAGACGCAGCTTCACCATCCATGCTTCCCGGAGCTGGTGGAGCCTCTAAGTCTGCAAAACCTATCAGGGGTCTTTGTCAGAGACTAAAAGGTAAACAGGGACGTTTCAGAGGTAACTTGTCAGGTAAGCGTGTTGACTTCTCGGGTCGTACTGTTATCTCTCCTGATCCGAACTTATCTATTGATGAGGTTGCTGTTCCTGACAGAGTTGCCAAAGTCTTGACGTACCCTGAGAAGTGCACTAGATATAACAAAGAGAAACTGCAGAACTTGATTATTAATGGTCCAACAGTTCACCCAGGTGCCAACTATGTTCTTAAGAAGAATGAGGATGCTCGTCGTAACTTGAGGTACGGCGACAGACACAAACTGGCCAAGAACCTGCAATATGGCGATGTTGTCGAGAGACATATTGAGGATGGTGACATTGTTCTTTTTAACAGACAGCCTTCTCTTCATAGACTTTCTATTCTTGCCCATTATGCAAAAATTAGACCTTGGAGAACTTTCAGATTGAATGAGTGTGTCTGTACTCCATACAACGCGGATTTCGATGGTGATGAGATGAACTTGCATGTCCCACAGACCGAAGAAGCAAGAGCTGAGGCTATCAACTTGATGGGTGTCAAAAACAACTTGTTAACTCCAAAGTCGGGCGAGCCTATCATTGCAGCCACACAAGACTTCATCACTGGTTCTTACCTGATTTCACACAAGGATTCGTTCTTCGACAGAGCCACGTTGACCCAGCTTTTGTCAATGATGTGTGATGCCAACCTCCAGTTTGATCTTCCACCTCCTGCCATTCATAAGCCAGTCTATATGTGGACTGGTAAGCAAGTTTTCAGTCTTCTAATCAAGCCAAACAAGTCGTCACCAGTTGTGATTAACCTAGATGCCAAAAACAAGACTTTCATCCCACCTCCAAAGGGCATGCCAAGTGAGATGTCTCCAAATGATGGATTTGTTGTTATCAGGGGATCAAACATTCTAAGTGGTGTTATGGACAAATCCACTCTTGGTGATGGTAAGAAGCATTCTGTCTTCTACACAATCTTGAGAGACTATGGCCCAAAGGAGGCTGCAAATGCTATGAACCGAATGGCCAAGCTTTGTGCAAGATACTTGGGTAACAGAGGCTTCTCTATTGGTATCAACGATGTTACTCCAGGACACAAATTGAAGACCAGGAAGGAGGAGATGGTGGAGGCTGCTTATGCTAAATGTGACGAGCTTATCCAGCTCTATAACGAAGGTAAGCTGGAGACACAACCTGGTTGTAATGAAGAACAGACCTTGGAGGCAAAGATTGGTGGTCTTCTATCCAAGGTCAGAGAAGAGGTCGGTGATGTCTGTATTAATGAGCTACCGTCTTCTAACGCGCCACTGATCATGGCTACATGTGGCTCCAAGGGCTCTACATTGAACGTCTCTCAGATGGTTGCTGTCGTCGGTCAACAGATTATTTCTGGAAATCGTGTTCCAGACGGTTTCCAAGACCGTTCCCTTCCTCATTTCCCTAAGAACTCTAAGACCCCACAATCTAAAGGTTTTGTGAGAAACTCCTTCTACTCCGGTCTTTCTCCTCCGGAATTTCTCTTCCACGCTATTTCCGGTCGTGAAGGTCTGGTTGATACTGCCGTTAAAACTGCTGAAACAGGTTATATGTCCAGAAGACTGATGAAGTCCTTGGAAGACTTGAGTTGTCAGTATGATAACACTGTTAGAACTTCTGGTAATGGTATTGTCCAGTTCACATATGGTGGTGATGGTCTTGATCCGTTCGATATGGAGGGTGATGCCAAACCAGTTAACTTCAACAGAACTTGGGATCACTCCTATAATGTCACATTTGATGTCGAGGACAAGACATTATTGCCATATGAGGCTCTCGAGACTTGTGAAGAAGTTTTGAAACCATTGGAAAAGAAGCTTTTGAGATATGATAACCTGGGTAAATTGGTAAAGCCAGAGGACTTTGACAAAATTGAGTATATTGACCAGAATGACGCTGAAAGAGACTTTTATCAGTCTATTCGTGATTTCATTTATAAGAAGGCCGATCGTCTTTCAAAAGTTCGAAAATCCAAGGGATTACAGCCATTGCTGGAGAAGCCTAATGACGAGTTAGCTCTTATGGATTTGGATGAGGCTTCGAGTGATTACTCGTTGATTGCTGTGAACCAGCTTTCTAAGATCACTGAGAAATGTGTGAGAAGCTTCTTGGAGATTGCCATCCGTAAATATGGCCGTGCAAGAGTAGAACCAGGTACTGCTGTTGGAGCCATTGGCGCTCAGTCCATTGGTGAGCCAGGTACTCAGATGACACTAAAGACTTTCCATTTTGCCGGTGTTGCTTCTATGAACGTTACTTTGGGTGTGCCTCGTATCAAGGAAATCATTAACGCATCCAAGGTAATCTCCACCCCTATCATCAATGCTGTGTTAGTTAATGACAGTGATGAGAGAGCTGCAAGAGTGGTTAAAGGAAGAATTGAGAAGACGTTGCTCGCTGATGTTGCCTTTTATCTTCAGGATGTTTACACAAATGGTATGGCTTACATTGAAGTAAAGATTGACTGGAAGACTATTGAGAAATTGCAATTAGAGTTGACTATGGAAGATATTCAAAGGGCGATTGCTAAGGCTCCAAAGCTCAAGATTGCTTCCGCAGATGTTCAGGTCAAGTCCAGAAACAAGATTATGATTGTGGTGAACTTTGGTCCTGACAGTAAAGCAACTCGAGTGACAAAGGATGATGCTGATGGAAAGCATGCACTAAGCACCAAAGCCGATGGTTCTACTGACCTCTTCTTCAGAATGCAGCATTTACGTCGTGTTCTCCCAAATGTTGTTGTTAAGGGTCTTCCGGACATCTCTAGAGCTGTCATCAACATTCGTGATGACGGAAAGAAAGAGCTTCTTGTCGAAGGTTATGGTCTTCGCGATGTCATGTGCACCGATGGTGTTGTGGGAAGTAAGACAAAGACTAACCATGTTTTGGAAGTGTTCCAGGTGTTGGGTATCGAGGCTGCTCGTGCAAGTATCATTGGTGAGATTGATTACACCATGTCTAAGCACGGTATGAGTGTCGATCCTCGTCATATTCAGCTTCTTGGTGATGTAATGACATACAAGGGAGAAGTTCTTGGTATTACAAGATTTGGTCTCAGTAAGATGAGAGACTCCGTGTTGCAGCTTGCATCCTTTGAGAAGACTACTGATCACTTGTTTGATGCTTCGTTCTACATGAAGACTGACAAGGTTGAAGGTGTTTCTGAATGTATCATTCTTGGTCAGACTATGTCTATTGGTACTGGTTCTTTCAAGTTGGTAAAACAAACATACATTGATGAGGAAGACCTAGTTCTAAAGCCGACATTGTTTGAAGACTTGTGTGAGGGGGTTGCAGCCACTTAATGAGCTACGGGTAATTGTTGATTGGGCATATTTGTATTTATCTTTGCATATCTCCAGGAAAAGTTCTGGGTTTGAGTTATATCTATCATGTACTCTATGATTAGAAAATAACCCATATTTGTAGGCAGTTTATAAACTTTAAAGTAGAGTATCGGGAACAATTCCGAGTCGAACGCTCAGCCCTAGTTCATGGCAAACTTGCCTTTAGAGAGCCCTTCAACCTTTTGGATCGCTTTAACAAACGCTGGGGAATTGGTGACGTTGGTGCACCATGCATCCAAATGTGGGTACTTGCTTTTGTCAATGGCTGCCTCCAGACGCTTGGACTTGAAGCAAATCTCGGCAACAGGATAAACCAAAATAATGTCTGCAGCAGATATCTTGTTACCAACGAAATATTTGTTCGGACCGATGGCCCTCTCCAACTCATCCAAAACCTGAACAACTTCTGGAAAATTGTACGACTGTCTAATGGTTGCATTGTATTTGTGGACAACGGAGCGGATCATGAATGGGGCCTTTTCATCACCAACACCAAGCACAGCAAGGAAAGTAATTGGAGGCTGGAGAGTGCCTTCAGCCAAGTGCAGGTAGTAGTCGACAGCATCAGCATCATCCTCGGTGGCTGGGGTGAACTTGCCAGTCTTATCAAAGTGGGTTATCAGGTAGTTAATGATATGCCCCGACTCTGCAATAACTTTCTTCTCGCCGTTACCGTAGTCGATCTCGACAAGTGGAGACTTACCGAATGGGTGGATGGTCTTAAGCTCTTTTGGTGCACGCATTTCGCTGTTACGTTTGTATAACTTAACATTGTACTCCAATCCTAGCTCCTCGAGCAACCACAGAATTCTCTGAGCTCTGGAAACTTCAAGCCTGTTGGTATATGTTAGAGACAGAATGTACAATATATTGAAGTTGAAATAGCGTACCAGTGGACGGTAATTGTAGGCTGTTTGTCAGGCATTGTGGGCGAGCAATTGATCTTACTTCAAAGTAGCAATTTACTCTGCAGAGAACAAAAAAATTGATGGAAGCTGTTAAGAAAGAGGGCAAGAATTAAAACTTGAAAGGTGAGGAACGGCACTGATTTATACACGGGTGTCGAAAGAGTCCAAAAAAGCGGGGCAGAGAAGCAAGCGAGGTTCCCCGTGTTTCGGCATCGGTCGTAACCGGAAATAGTGGGGTTGATATCTCACTCCAAAAGATCGTTTAGCGCAGTACTTCGTTCAGTTGTGGTGGCTCGGCTCCGAAAATTGCTACATATCAGGTTGATTAATGGATGCCCACATTAATAATTATGAGATTAGGCCATATAAGTAAATGTATAATGTCAGATTTGCTGGTGACAACATTTCGTGTGGTCAACAAATCTATAGCCGAACCAGAGGCTACTTTCTTGGTAGAAGCTGAAAATGAATTGCGTCACTTGGCGATTGTACGAACACAGACGATGGCTAATGAGAAAATGGGTATGCTTCCTTTTGAGACTTGTGAAGACCCAAGTCAATACAGCAAGAACTTGATAATGGAAGAGGAGAATCAAAGAAATGGACAGAGCCAAGAAGAATGAAAAATGAAAGCTTAGAAGAAAGCGAAAGCACCAACAACGGCACCGATAAGAGCACTTTTATCGAGGCTGAATAAGCCGGCAGCATTATCGAATGTAGAAAGTGCCACGGAGCTGGCGTCCTCGGTAGAGGAGGTGGAAGTAGAAATGGCGGTGATGGTGGAAGTGACTTCCTCAGTGACGGTCTCGAAAGAAGAGGTCGTAACAGAATCGTTATCAACGCTGTAAGTGTACTTAATTGTGATAATATTTCTCTTAGCCAGCTTAGAGCTTCCAACAATAATGGAAATTGTTCCTGTGGTGGTGTATGGGCCACTACCGGTACCTTGGCCGTTAAGCTGAAGGTAAAAGGATTGACCCTTCGCAACATCACCGTCATATTCGGCACTGTAAGAAGAACCAGAAACATCTGCTGGGTCAACAGCAACAATCTTTCCATCTAGGTAGTAGTCGGAAGAAGCTAGGTAGAAGTTACCATGAAGTTTTCCATCCACGATGACAGCAGACCATGGAGCGTAGGAGGTTGGGATTTTGACCTGGAATGTTGGCTTAGCATAAGTAGCAGTAGCAGATGTAGAAGTAGATGAGGAAGAGGAGGAAGTGACGACTTGAGAGGATGAACTTGTTGGGGAAAAGATCCAAGATTCACTGGAGGATGAGAGGGATGTAGATTCAGAAGAAACCTCAGATGAAGAGGAGTTGAAGTAATAAGTGCCTTGAGCGACGGCACTTATTGCCAAGGAGAGGCTAATAGCAAGCCTTTTGAACAACATCTTTTCCCCCTTCTATAATCTAGCGTATAGTATGGAAAACATTTAAGGAAAGATTGCGCTCTGGCGGGATTGACTCCTTTATACTACCATCATTTCGCAGGGGCAGGGTCTACAAGGGAGGTCTACAATTGCCTGATTGCTAGATCGCCAGTTCAACATTTAGAAGGATCTTCCATGCAGAGAGTCTAGTGTTCGAACCCTGGTAGGGATTAGAGCGGTCTGGAAGCAGAGCCAATAGATTTTTCAGCCCTCGCACCCAACCACTACGCCTGTGTTTACGACATGTATGCGGCTTTCTGCAAGATGCCACGGCGTTGAAGATGCATTCTATAACATATTTAGCGTTAGGCTTCCGGCAACAGCTCAGGAGTAGAGGACAATCACAAAGAATGGGGAAGGCTCATCTCGATGTCATAGCAGTGCTCCATACATTAGCCAGAAAAAATGGTGACAACTATCTTCCTTTCTGGTGCTGCCGATCTCCCGCAGGGATCATCACGGGACCTCTACAGATTTCTTCATGCCTAGACCAGAAAGTCCGCTGGAGCACCGCAGATCTTGGTGTCTCACCCTTTATCATCCAAAGGGAGGAAAAGGACTTTATCTTCAGTTTAGGGTGTTTCTGGTTTGTGAGGGCCTGAGACATCCAGATCTGAGCAGGAGCAAAGGGCCCCAAAACGACCCATTTCTGGCCAGGACACCGACACATACGGAGACTAGAGGCTGCCGTCCAGCATCATCAAGAAAGCGAGCACTGGGGCCCAGCATCGAGAGATCCCTCCTCATCAGAAACCAATCGCACCCTGATGTATGTGGCCCTCAGCGCGGAGATGTAGGCCTATCGCCGCTCATTGTGAGCCCGCAGCCTTTTCAGCATGTCTTTCTCTCTGCAGCGCGGATCTTGATCGAATCTCTGGAGTTAATCCGTTGGGCCCGACTGCTTGGGCTACTTTGACAGATATCAGAGGTAGATCGTCTCTCTGGATGTCTCAGACACATGATGAGGAAAGGTATAGTCTTATTGTCGTGAAGGGCATAATCATGCTTGCATATCCTGTGCGCCACATCCCGTGCACCAACAAACCCATATTCTATGTCGCCGCCGCGTTCCTCCTGAAAAAACATACAGTGGCTACATCTTGGTGCTTGTTCGTCTGTTATGCACCCGTTTATTTACCTGTCAGAGCACTTGAGGGAGAATAAACCCCGAGACCTCAATTGAATATATGCCTGCTCCACTCTCTACCTAAAGAAGGACCACATCGAGGGCTGGAGTTAACGCTTGGGGGATACCGCGCGGCGCCAGGATGAGTCGCCCCATGCCATGGCGCCCAACCCCGATTAGCAACCGTGATGAAGAGGTCAAGTCAGCGGTGCGAGCGGCTCTGAAATAGATTTGTATAATGAGGCGCCGGAAGCGGTGTGTGTTTGTGTGTGTGTGTCGTTAGAAATCGACTTGAACTGCTACACTGGGTCGCATCAAGCCGATCTATATTGACAGTCTCAATAGGGCAGCGATACCCCGACAACTGCAGCAGCTCTGCAGCAGAAGTGATCGTACCACCATAAGCAGCAGACGTAGAGAGATATTGACGTATCATCGACACCTACGCGCATTATATGGTTCTTCCTTACACGCTGTGATTGCGGGAGGAGTGCTCAGGCCGCTTGGGTATCAAGCTTTAAAAGTATAAGATGAGCCTCAAGTTGCCACCACATATCCCCATATCCCCCTATTTGGGCTAGCACTTCCTGATAAGGAACATTTTACCGACGCAGAGCTGTGGCAGGGTGAACCGCATTTCAGGATCCTGAAACAAACTCCTTCCACAGTAGATCTTTGCACCCGGTGTGCTATGTCAGTTAGCGCCGCCAGGGCTGGCTCATTCAGCAATTTAGTCAGTTGTGGGAATCTTCCAGAGGGTCGAGGAAGAGAGGGCTAGAAGACGGATCTAGGATAGTCATTGGTGTGTGGAATATGCATTAGTATTGAGCGAGCCATCTGCCTGAGCCGATGATATGCCTAGGCAACCTTCAATAGACGTCAGGTAATTAGTTCCAAGCCCCAATTCCAAGGGCATGCAAACTACTGAATTCCGTGTGCGCTCAAGCCACGAAAGAAGTGATCAACAGTTGTTCAACACCGAAGTCCATTAAAGGAGGTCATCTTTGGAATAAAGAATTAGAAAACAGATGGGAGTCAGAGTTTTTGCTTCGCAAGTTCGTAGCTTGAAAAACCTCGAGTTCAGGGAATCTGCAATCTTCGATGCTGAACGGTACACTCGTTGACGAGAGAATTGTGAGCCGTTTAAGGGAATGGAGGGATAGGCCCATGATACCGGGGAGCTCGCAATATTCAATCACAAGTTCCTCAAGCTCAGGATAATAGAGTCCAACCTCAGAAATGTCTTGGAGACGGATACAACGAGATAATGAGAGTTTCTTTAACCCTGGACAGCGAATATGTGGCACTTCAAAAAGAGCATGGTTGAAGTATATACTGAAGTCAACGAGATTTGGAAAGGCTTGTTCAAAGAATACACGGTTGTCTAAAGGGCCTCGGACTTCAAGACCTCTTAATGATGGTGTATGAGCAAGGATGTTGGCAGCACAACAAATCTTGAGAGATCTAAGTGTTTCAAAGCAGTCGAGATTGACATGGTTAGCATCATGTATGGGCTCATGTGACAGCATAATGGAGGCGGTGGCCATGAGGGGAGCATGGAAGTTGGTAATCTGCTGAATCCTGTTGACCCACACTAAGAGAGTTAGTAACCTTGGAACATGAATGTCTTTCAGAGATATTTGAGCATCTGTAAACTGTTCAATGTGCAGCAGTGAGAGTTCCGGGAGATCCAGGGAGCGAAACTGAAGGACATCCGAGTCTCTGACGAAGAGCTTTTTCAGGCTATCAAATTTCAGGCGCTCAATAGAGGACAGATGAGTGCCACACTCAATGATGCTGATAACTTTCACAGATGGACAGCAAATATTATGCCAAGTTGTCATGTCTGTGATCGAAACAAGCGTCATCCTCTCAAAGTGCGCCGATTTATAGTTAATGGACCTGTTGATGGAATGAAACAAACCCTCGATGTGGATATCAACCAATGCTGGAAGGTCCAAACTGGACGAGCTACCTTCCAAAACTTCACACATACAAAGCCTTAGTGATAGTAGATAGGGGAACTTAAAGATGGCAGAATCAATTCTCACCTCTTTGAGGGAGAGCTTTGTCAGGTTCTCAAATGTGACCGTGCGTGTTTGAGGAGCCAACCTCTGCATCCACAAACCGCTGTTGATGCCTGAGGGCCATGCATTGGGTATATGCTCATCAAATATAGACACATCGGCCTTGACGAGTGTTGAGATCATTGGGAGATGCTCATGCGCGTAAAGCAAGTCATGAATCTCAACTATGGCCCACAGAAGGCCCTTCTGCTGCTTTCTAAGGCGTGTAACGTCGCTCAGAGATACCCGATTCGTAATGTTCCCATAGATGCTTGGTGATTCAAAGTCAAAGATGATACTGAAAAGCGATGAGAGCACCCTCCGAAGCTGTGGGATAGCGAATAGCGTGTTAATGTCCCTGTTCGAGAGATTACAAAGCACCTTGAACAGAACCTCATTGGGGAGATCTGTGAGCCCAATCATGAAGCCATCAACGTTATAAGTGAATTGCAGCTGCAAGCAGTAGATATACTCCACAGCCGCTCAGTGCGTTCTACCTACTGGACGTAACTCAGCCGGGAGAGATAGGGAAGGAGAGAGAGAGAACTAAGGCTCTTTGTGGGGCCATCTGGGTGTGGCGCAAACCACATGGTACGCGCAGCAGACGTTACCCGGTTTTTGCGGCTGCTGGGAAGCCGCGACCGCGGGCCTCGGCGCCTAAAAAAACCGACATCAACAGGGCCAAACGCGTTTTGTAGTTCACGTCAACAAACATCATCGACACACAGAGACCAAACAGTGTCGAATCGTGACCGCGGTTCACTGCAACATCCCTGCCATCAACGCACAACACTCTACCGCGCTTTGCTTGTCTCGTATCAAACCGTTTGCGACTGAAAACGGGTCCCAGAATAGCCAGTACGCAATCTCAGTCAGGGCGGCGATTCTCCAGCTCCCTCCAGATTTAGACGATACGCCAGGATGTCGCAGACTCCACAACCGACAACGGTTAGCTCCGCTGGCAACACCACAGTGGCACAGGATTCGTCTCCGCGGAAGCCGTTTGTTGATTTGCCACTGCCACGCAGCTCCAACGAGCTCCATGAATACATTTTGAGGTTGAAGAAGCTCCGCGAGTTGAATGCGAACCAAGAGGAACAGGATGCACTGTTGAAGGTGCTGAACAGGGCGAGCAGACAGCAACAGGAGTTCGAAGTCAAGAAATCTAAGGTGAAAGTGGCGCAAAATAAGGGCAAAAAAAGAGAGTACAATGCAGAGACGTTACGCGACCAGCTTGTTGCTTTCCAGTTCTTGTCAAGAAATCTTGATGTTCCAACAGCTATCCAGCAGAGACTTGAGTTTTTCAAAAATACCGATCCTGAGGCATCTGCGGGCCATGAGCTCACCGTTGTGAAGACCACTACTGATTTGCCACAGAGATTGCTCAATCTGGGAATCAAGGATAGATTCAGCAACAATATCCCTGACGAATCTAGCACGACTGTTGGCACGTCAAAGACCGAGACTCTTGTCTTGAGAAAGATCGACGAGAGACTTGAAGATCTTGAGAGGCTCCCATCAAACCTCGGTACGATCAGGGTGGACAAGTTTGAGATCGAGGCTGCTGATGATTTGCCGAGAAATGCTGACGATCTAAAGATAAAGGCACTGATTGAGATGAAGTCTCTTAAACTACTCAAGAAGCAAAAGTCAATCAGACAGAACTTACTTTATTCCATAGGCGCAAAGGCACACACATCTGTGGACTTCTTAAAAGACCATCCAATCACCCAATCTGCTCAGAGATCGTTGCAACTCAGACCAAAGATTGTGGCAAAACAAACTGCTAGATTGGTTGAGGAACTTGAAAAACAACAGAAACTTGAGAAACAAAGACTTGAGCAATCCTTGCATAAGAAGAGAGTCGAGAGTATTGTGAGATATGCCTCTGAAATACTGGCTGATAGACAAGAGAGAACCAACAGAAAGTTCCACTTTGCTAAGTCTATCACACAACTACACTCCCAAATTGAGAAGGATGAGAGTAAGAAATTGGAAAAGACAGCCAGACAGCGTTTGCAAGCGTTGAAGGCCAACGATGAGGAGGCTTATTTGAAATTGCTCGACCAGACCAAGGATACAAGAATCACTCATTTGTTGAGACAAACTAATTCCTTTTTGGACTCTTTGGCTCGTGCGGTTCAAACTCAGCAAGCAGAGGCGAAGATGGCAAATGGTGAAGCAATTGAGTTGACCGAAGAAGAAAGAGAGAACATTGACTACTTTGAAGTTGCTCACAGAGTTAAAGAAGAGATTACTGAACAGCCAAAAATCCTTGTTGGTGGTACATTGAAGGAGTACCAGATTAAAGGCTTGCAATGGATGGTTTCCTTGTACAATAACCACCTGAACGGTATTCTTGCAGACGAAATGGGTCTTGGTAAGACTATTCAAACATTATCTTTGATCACATACTTAATCGAAAAGAAGAAACAACCAGGCCCGTACTTGGTCATTGTCCCATTGTCTACTATCACGAATTGGACATTGGAATTTGAGAAGTGGGCACCATCTTTGAAGACTATTGTTTACAAGGGTACGCCTCTTCAACGTAAGAATTTGGCTTATGACGTGAGAACTGGTAATTTCAACGTTCTACTCACTACATTCGAATATGTCATAAAAGATCGTCCAGTGTTGAGTAAATTGAAATGGTTACATATGATTATTGACGAAGGTCATCGTATGAAGAATGCCAATTCCAAGTTGTCTTCCACCATTGCTCAATACTACCATACCAAGAACAGATTGATTTTAACAGGCACACCATTGCAAAACAACTTGCCCGAATTATGGGCGTTGTTGAACTTTGTTCTGCCAAAAGTGTTCAACTCTCAAAAGACTTTCGATGAATGGTTCAATACGCCATTCGATAGCACTGGCGGTCAAGAAAAGATTGAACTTTCAGAGGAGGAGACATTACTTGTTATTAGAAGATTGCATAAAGTGTTAAGACCATTCTTGCTTCGTCGTTTGAAAAAAGAGGTCGAAAAGGACTTGCCAGACAAGGTTGAAAAGGTTGTCAAGTGCAAGCTTTCTAGCTTGCAATACGTCTTATATCAGCAGATGTTGAAACACAATGCATTGTTTGTCGGAGCCGGTGCCAATGGTGCTACAAAATCTGGTATTAAGGGTTTGAACAACAAGATCATGCAGTTGAGAAAGATCTGTAATCATCCTTACGTCTTTGAGGAGGTTGAAAATGTTATCAATCCAACAAGAGAAACTACCGATATGATGTGGAGATGCAGTGGTAAATTTGAAGTTTTGGACAGAGTTTTGCCAAAATTCAAGGCATCAGGACACAAGGTCTTGATGTTCTTCCAAATGACTCAAGTCATGGATATCATGGAGGATTACTTGAGATATAGAGATATGAAGTACTTGAGATTGGATGGTTCTACTAAAGCTGATGATCGTACTGGAATGCTGAAGGTGTTTAATAAGCCAGAGTCTGAATATTTCTGTTTCTTATTATCCACGCGTGCTGGTGGTCTTGGTCTGAACTTGCAATCTGCGGATACTGTGATCATCTTCGATTCTGACTGGAATCCTCATCAGGATCTACAAGCTCAAGACCGTGCTCACAGAATCGGTCAGAAGAATGAAGTTAGAATTCTGCGACTAGTTACCTCTGATACTGTCGAAGAGGTTATTTTGGAGAGAGCTCTTCAAAAACTAGATATCGATGGTAAGGTCATTCAGGCTGGTAAGTTTGATAACAAGTCCACATCTGAAGAGCAGGAAGCTTATTTGAAGAAGCTACTGGAGAATGAAGGCCGCAGAAGCAATGACGAAGATGGTGAACTTGACGACGATGAGCTCAACGACATTTTAGCAAGAAACGACAACGAGAGAGTGGCATTCGCCAAGATGGACATTGAAAGACAGACACAAGAGAAGATCCAAAGTAGAAATGGAGGATGGAAGGAGAGATTGTTAACAGATTCTGAACTGCCTGAGATCTTCGCTACCGATATTGACCAACACTTCGAAGTTGAGACTAAGGAACTCGGTCGCACTAGAGAGAAGAAGAGAGTCTACTACGACGATGGATTGACTGAAGAACAGTGGCTCATGGCCATGGATGATGATCATGACACAGTAGAGGCTGCTATAGAACGTAAGAGAACTGCTCGCGAGAGAAGAAAGAAAAGAGGTGTCTCTGAGGAGCTTGATGATAACGATGAAGACGTCGGTGATGAGACACCAAATGGTCGCTCCAAGAGAGGAAGATCTAGATCTGCTACTGCTGGTACCAAGTATGATGAAAGTGCTGATGAGAGCGTTCTTTCTGATGAAGACTCTTTTGTTTCGAAGAAGGCTAAAAAGGGATCTACTGAATGGACAGTGAAGGCTTTGGAGTTGCTTGACGAAGTTCAGGCCATGACAGATGAAGAAGATGGTCATTTACTCAGTGAATACTTTATTGATATGCCTCCAAGAAAGCTTTATCCAGATTATTATAAGTTGATTGCTAAGCCTGTTGCCTTGAACACTATCAGAAGAAAGCTGAAGACCAACAAGATGACAGGATTCCCTGAATTCAAGGAAAACTTCCTGAGAATCTACCACAACGCTAAGTTCTACAACGAAGAGGGTTCCCCTGTTTACATCGACGCTGTTAAGTTGGAGGAATTTACACAGAAGAAATTAGACGAGATTGATGATGGCTCCGCATGATTCGGACGCACCTCCATTCATTTCTTCTTCCTTTTGTATTCTAGAATAAATTGTTATTGATATATTTACTTCGTAATGCGAATCCAAAATTCCGCCTTGTGGGGAGAAAATATTGGAGGCCCCTGCAGTAACCACTAAAGAGAAGGATTATACGGTGACTTTTATGGGATCTAGGCTGAACGACCACAATATGAGCACTCCTCAGCCTTGATTCATCACAGAATGTAATAGGCTAGGGAAGGATGAAATTTCTCTCCTGAGCAGGGAAAGAATCTGTCTCCAGTTATCACTGATACTTGAAGGCTGAATCTTATTTTGCAACAAGGGCGTGGGAAGTCAATCGCAGCTGACACAATCACCTCTACACGACAGTACCTCATCACGATCCACGTGTATGTTAAATGAACTTGACAATATATAATGTCCTCACGGAGGAATCATGGGTCAACATGAACAGTTGGATCCCAAGTCAAGACTTCATAGGAGTCTGGTTTGTCCAAGATCTTTCTGTCCTCGTCATCCAACTGAACATGGTCCAAGACATCATAGTTTTCCTTAATTCTCGAGACGGTAGCAGTCTTGGCTAGAACGATGAATCCTTGTTCGTAAGACCATTTCAAAAGGATTTCTGCAGGAGTCTTACCATGCTTTTTTGCAATGGCAACCAATTCTGGGTCATCAAACTTCTTGGCTTGAGTCAATGGTGAATATGCCTCGAGGAGATGGTTGTACTTCTTGGCAGCAGCTTGGAGATCCTTTCTTGGTAACCATGGGTGCAACTCCAATTGGTTTACCACCGGCTTGATCTTAAGGCCATCCCAAGCGAACAACTCGTCGAGATGTCTCACACCAAAGTTAGAGATACCAATGGACTTGATCTTTCCCGCCTCGACATAGTCCTGAAGAGCCTTGTATTGATTCAATCTAGTGGCTTTGTCTGGGTAAGTGGAGTGGATAAGGAACAAGTCAATGTAGCCAAGCTGTTCCTTGACACGCTGGTAGGACTCCTCAAGTTGCTCAACAGCCTGCTGATAAGAGGTGTGCTCCATGTTGTTGATTTTGGTGGTGAAGAAGATGTCAGATCTCTTCACCTCTGGGAACTCCGCGAGGAACTTCGCGATACCATTGGCAGCCTCGGCCTCGTTCTTGTAAGCACGGGCACTATCGATGTGTCTGTAGCCAACTTTGAGGGCCTCGTAGACAAGGTTTGTTGTCACGTCTGGTGGTGTTTGGTACACACCAAATCCAGAAACTGGGATCTGGAGTCCGTTGTTGAGGGTGTACTTTGTGTCTTTCTGGAGTGCCATTGGGTGAGTTCAGTGGTCAACTGGATGCTTGGATGCTTAGGCTGTGACAACTGGAGGATAATTGGTGAGTGTGAAGGATCTAGTTGCGGATGGCGCGTGCTCGCTATTTATAAGCAGCTTTTTGTCTAAGGGGATTGTGGCTGACCTGTTCATTCGGTCAGCAATTGTGGGCCAACATTCCCTTCTAGGACTCAATTGCGGATGATTGTTATCGAAATCAGTCATCGGCTTTAGTCCGGAACTAGAAGCCTGTAGAATTAGCCAATTCATCGGATAATGGGGTAACTTGCTACCCGTAGCCTGGGAGGCGCTCGCTACATTTGCCCGTTTGGGAAGTTGCCAAAGCTGTTGCAGAAAACATCCTTTGTCGAGAGTTACGCAAAATCATGACATAATACCAATAGCCCAATTGCTCATGAGGAGAATCGTGGTCCTTGAATAGTAGTTAGCAAGATATCTGCAATGCCCAGGCACTAAAAGCTAATAGACTAGGAACTAGATTGCTATCGCGCAAGGAAACTCAGCTATTATTTACATAGTTAGCCATCAGGTCTATCTCAGAAAGGATTCCACTGACATCAAGATTCTGAAATTCACCGGGAACATGCAATGAGTCAAGTTCACCTGCCCCTTGAGGCAGATCATTAGCAGAGGAGCCATGATTTCTCTGAAGTTCATCATCTAATAGCTGTGCACCTCCCAACAAAGAACTCTTTCTTCCCAAAGAGGTATCACTCACGACGGGCAGGTCCTTTACCAAAGACGGATATGTCCTAATCTCTTTGTACTCAACAGTTCCGTCTTTAAATACTTTCTTCTCGAGCATTGGTGTGTCCAGAGTACTATTGTAGAGGCAATATGTTCCGGAGGCAGAAAATGAACGAAGACAAGGAAATGAGCACTTGGCTGAGACCTCGAGCAAGTTTGGGTTATCAGATAAGTTGAGGGTCAAAAGCTTCTGGCAATCAGCGAGAACAAGGATCCCATCAAGACCACCAGTAAGTGAGAGATGCTCTAGTAAAGGGAATGATCCGATGAATAGTTTCTTCGCAGAAAACCCGTGGATTTCCAATGATGTGAGTAATGGTGCTTGTACGAAATTGAAACTGAGGAGAAGAAGAGGCTCCTTCTCTGTGCAAATGAGTCTCAAACTTGCCATTTTGTCAAATATACAGCCATTGACATACCTTAAAGCAGTGCAGTATAAGGTGAGATTTGTGATGCCTTTGAATGGATGTTGCTCGTTAAGCTGTCTCGCCGTGAAGGATTGGAGTGTCAGCGATTCAAGTTTTGGAAACCATTCAAGAAGTTGCAGCAAGCACTTTTTTCGAGCAGACCACGAAATAACAAGCTCTACCAAAGAGTAAAGGTTTCTGAATGGAGAGAGGGAGAGGTCGCACTTAGGGTCAGATATCAATGTTAGCCTTTTAACCATTGGCAATAAGTATAACTCTTCACTTGCATTTCCAAGACCCGTGCCAATATATGTAACATCTGTAGCCCCAAGACATGCTTCCAGAACTAATCTGCTGTGCTCATATACTGTAACTTCTTGAACGAAGGAAAGCCATCCAAAGTCTGTATGATTGAAACCAGACTCACTCAAAGGGAGCTTGCAGTCGATCGATACATTTTTCAAGGAAGATATGTGTGACATCCCATTAAAATGAGCCTTTTTGTAGATAAAAAGGGACAGTTTTTCGAGGCATGGTGCAATGAGACTATCAATTACAGGGTTTATAGGGAATTTCTTTGAGCCCAGCTTCAGACAGGTGATGGCGGCCATGTTGACGTTCTTGAGCACAGCCAAAGTCTCACACTCAATAGTCTCAAGGCTGTCTAGAATGACATTTTCAAACCCTTGAAAGCATATTGCTTTCCCGTCGTTAAGCTGAAATGGTTTGGATCGGAATACCTTCAAAGTAGGACAGTTGACCCACTGGAGTGACAGGATATCGTAAACACTGAACAACTCGAGAACCTCCAACGGTGTGGCGTTGAAGTTGATACAACTCAAGATTGGCCCCGCAAGACCGATGATTCTCAAAGCAACCAAATGAGGGAATTCAAAATACACGCCTGTCTTACTGACTGAGAAATGTGTGAAGGTGGCCTGCTTGAGAAGCGGGAACTTGAAGATCCCTGGGTCTAGAAGAATGGAAGTCGACAGATTCAATATCGTCAGTAATTGGAAAGTCACAGAGCAGCAAATCTTGCGAAGTACCTCTGCCCAAACTGGAATGTGCAATGTCAGCTTTGACACGTAAAGTGGATCCGTAGCAGTGCTGTACACACGCGTGTGTTTCACCCTCTGTGCCAACTGCTGCAACCTCGTCAACCCATCAAGAACACTGGTGTTCAAATCCACAAGCAGAAACTTCCTGCCACCATAGAAGTAGCCCTCAACCAATTGGTGCATATCACAGTAGGGAACTATATTCCTGTAGAGCGGGCTGCCCCCAGAAGGGCAGATCTGGAGAAACATTGGGGAAAGCAGGTGCCTATACAAACTAATGGAGAAGAGTGTGTTGATGTCTTCGTTGCTGAGAAGCTGCAGAGTGAACTCCAGCTGTTCATCAGGCAGCAACTCAAGCATCACGCTATTTTGTGCGCAAGCTAATCATCTCGCCATGACACTCATATCGTCAGCCTACGCGTTATTTACATCCACTTACGTGTTTACGTGTGGAGCTCTTCCCAAAATAGACAGCGCCCCGACGATGGCACATTTTCGGTAGGGTAACACCACGGGGCGGAAATAAATGTATTTGGCGGGGACCTCATTCTGCAGACGTAGCATACGACGAGAAAAAGATCAGTCTACCTGTTACCGTTACCAAAAGAACGTAAATGTGAGTTGTAATTCAGTGTCTAATATGGGATACCATTGGTCATCTTCTGGAACTTATCGTAGCCAACAGAGAATATACTCTCGTAAGACTGGCGAATCAATCCCTTCAATGCCTTGATGCACTCCTTATCGTCCTTGTTTAGGAAGAATCTATTTCTCAAGTTCTTGACAGTCTTTTCACCCTTGAAGCAGGGTAATCCAGATGCAAGCATACTCTGGACGTTGCCAATAATGAGCTCGTGGTAAGGTCTGATGGCAAGGAAGCCCTTGATGAACAACTCCTCAAACATCTTGAACGACTCAGTGGTGTTTGAGCCTCCCATCACACGAACCATCTCCTTCGTCAACTTGAATGGACAGGCTTCAAACTTCACACCACCTGGAACAATGTCAAAGCAGAAGCCGAAGTCAATATGCAAAATATGACCCTTGTCATCGTACATGATGTTACCATTGTGTCTGTCCTTGAACTGAAGTAAGTAAGAAATGATAGAGTAAGCAGCGAGAGACTTAACAAAGTTCTGAACAGCATCCTCATATTCTAACTTTCCGTCAGGGAACTTGGCTCTGAAATAAGTGTACAAGTCATTAACAGCCTCTCTTCCCAACATGTCTCTAGAAATGGAGTTTGGCAAAACGTCAATGACACCACAGCCTGGAGCCGTAGCAGTGACTCTGTTTGGGAAACAGTACAAATCCAAACCGGCATTTTCCCAGACACTCTTGAAGATAGCGATCAACTGCAATGCCAACACATCTTGCCTCACATCATCACCAACCTTGAAGATGGCGCTCTGCCATTTCTCAACTGTTATCATCTCACCGTCAATTTCCTCTTCCTTGCGAATTCTAAACGTCGCCATAAATGGAGTCTTGGCATGTGACTGCAATGGTTTACCTGCAGTTCTATTGATGTCAATAACAACACCATCTGGATTGGATGGCAAGTAGACGCCATCGAGAAGCTCAATTGCAGCCAATTCCTCGTCAATCTTAACCTTCTTTTCAGCCTTAGTCTTCTTCAAGTACGGCTGTAATTTACCAGAAATACCGGTGACTGCATTGAAGAACTCAAACTCTCTGTTGTAATAACCCATAGCTTCCTGGTCGTAAGATGCCTTGATCATATCAATCATCTTTTCTGCCCGAAGATCTGGGTTCTCGCTGTTCGCCTTCAAGTTCCAAATCAGTTGATGAGAGAACTTCTGACTAACCTTACCAGCCTCAGCAATGAATCTGGCAACATAACCAAGTGAGTCGTTGTACAAACATTGAACAATCTGTGGAACATAGAAGAATGTCAACATGATATCTTGTGCTTCCAAAGCTCTCATATTGTATTGAAGGACATAAGGATCCTCAACATAAGGTGGCGTAAACAAGTTAATGGATTCTGTTGGAGAGACTGGTTTAGCCAAGATCAAATACTTGGAAAGGTTTCTATCATTGAGCAAATACTTAACAGCCTCGTAGTATTGCAATGATTTTGCTGGGTACGCAGTAACCAATGTGGCTATTGACTTCTCCAAGCCTGGAATTCTGTGAACAAGACTAAATGCCAATGCTGGATCCAAGTTGTAGGCAAACTCTAACATCTTGCTGTCGCCTTTATACATTGGACCATTGAAATCCTGTGGCTCAAGTGGTGTCAACCATATTTTTATTTTCTTGATTTCATCATACATGAAAATCAACGCAAGTTCTCTCTTTCCTTCCAGAAAGTCCTTCTGCAGAACTGGGAAGTTCAAAAGTCTGACGTGGTCAAAGATTTCAATCAAGTTGTTCATGTCAGCCTTGATTTTCAAGTCGTTGTCTCCAAATGGATAAGGCTTACTCTGAACAAACCATGAGAGGACACCGTCAAGAATAGCATTACTTAATTTGGCACACAGCTTGGAGCCGGTCTTAAGGTGGACAACCAAGACTTCAATAGCAAACTTGATCAATTGAAATCTTACCATACGAGCAAAGGGGTGTAAAGAAGAGATCTTCAAATACTCCAAACCTTCGAAAGCGACATCAGTAAAGATGTGCAACATGTGCTCACTCTGATACAGGGTTCCCTGGAAGTGCGAGAGGAAGAAAAGGATGACATTCATATCACTGTCAAGATTCTTAGAAACAAGCTTTGCGTAATAATCCATTTTTGGCTTGTCAGAAGGAATGTAGACCATCTTAAGGAATCCTTCATCGATAAGATCATACTTTCTAGAGAAAAGACCTTCATGTTTCTTTAAGGATTTTATCCAGCCCACAACGATCTCGGCAAACAACATGTATGATAGGTCTGACTTGGTATCAGAGGAGTTCACCACATTCTCAGTTTTCCACTTAGATTCAGAACTGAGTGCATGCTTGTGAGCACGAATAGCTGCAAGCAATGGATGCTCATTCGGATCGTACATGTAACTTTCAATATTGGCAGGGTTGTCGAAGTTCTTAGCCCTCCAACTGTATTCTGTCAGGAAGCCCGCAATGGTGTTAGCCCTGCTTCCAGTAGTTGGAGGGAAATTTGTTTGCACATCGTTAGGAAGAATGGATCCAGCCATATCGAGTGCAAAGCTGATACCATACTCAACAGCGGTAAGCTTTCCAAACAATCCCAAGTCAGAAATATAAGTCATCAACAGTGTCTTCATATCCTGGTTGGATCTTGACATTGCCAATTGACACCAAGCTTTAGCTTTCTTACACAACTTGTCAAATGTGGAACGTTTCCAAACCACAGAATCTGACACGGTGATCTTAGCCTTGGTGTGCTTCAAGTAAAGATCTCTTTTTGGTTGATACTTGCATCTCTCAGCATCAACAAGACTATCATACATAGCAGTCAACAAGTCAAGCAATGTGTACAAAGATGTACGGCTGCACAAACAGGATGGTAGCTTATTCATGAAAACAGACGCACATTGGAAGGCAGCATCTTGGAGATCATAGTTCCGGTCAACGCATAGAATGAGAATTTTAGTGAATTGATCAGCGACATGGTCAGAAGTTAGATAACTGCTATGCGTTGTGGATGCCAACTTGACGTACTTCTGGACAATGGCAATGGCAATAGAGCCAACAAACTTTTCTATATTGGCCTTAGCAATTGCTGGGTCACCAAAGTAGTACAATATGGTTGAGCAATCCCCAATAGCTACCCTCATGTTTTCCAAGAGAGATGTTGCTGACAAGAACATCAACTTGGTGTAAGATAAAGTTTTTAATTCCAACATGTTTGTATTAGACACACCGCTGATGATATGCTTCTGGTCCTTAACATTATGGTTGGATGAGCCTCTTCTGAGAACAGAGTTGAGCTCAAAAGATGTTTCAGCACGGGCTCTCACGCTATCTGATGCCAAAGGCGGCGAGCTCAATGCAATGATCTCAAGGTCCTTCTTGAACTTCCTGGTCAATGGAGATGTCTCACTATATCCATGGACAACAATGTTAAACCAGAAATTCTGGAACAGAGTAATGGTGACATCATCCAACAAACGTAGTTTCCCCTTCTTGGGCAACAACTGAGCTATCGCCGGGATATAACGAGAAATCAGAATGGCAATTTCAGAGATTTCACCCTGGCTCCTGTGATCAGAACTCTGGACGTCACCAAGAATAACAACAGAGTTCAACAACTCATTCAAATATGGAGTATACAAGGGGTGGTCGAATTTTCCTTCAAGTGTTTTCGATATCTGAGAACGGGCCCTCATAATGGCACTAATAAAAGCATCATCGTTTCTGTACTTTACCACAGCAGTGTCAAACAATTTTAACAAAGTGATGAATTCTTTTTCAGAAAGAATTGGTGCAATCGATGAGAGACCCTCAATAAGACAGATATCCAACCGTCTAGAAACTGATAAAGCTTTTTGGGACAAGATAGCAACAGTCAATGAAGTAATGGTCTCTTCATCGTAAACCTTGGTAATCTCAATAGTTGCGGCAATGGCATTTTGGAATACATGTGCTTGATCATAATGGTCCTGATCAATCGACGCATTAGAAGCATTGGAAGACAAAACTCTGTTCATAGAGTGAATGGTGTTAGAACGTGAATGTCTGCTCTTGGAATTGAATGTATTAGTTGCACTTCTTAATCTCAGCTCACGCAAAGCGGTTGCTGGACCAGACATGTTGTCATTAACCAACAAATTAACCAGAGCATAAATAGAGGTTACAACAGTATCTTCATTAAGCGGTTTTAGTCCCAATGCCAAACTCTTGGAAATCCTCTTCACGAATCCAATTGGTGTGTCGGGAGGAAGTTTGGAAATGATAAGAGGGAACGCATGAATAAGATCACCAATAGCCTCTTTCTGTCCCTTATATGTCAACAATGCGCCAACACCGAAAATCACCGGGCAAATGTTCTTTTCCATCGCCTCAGCCGGATGAGCTAATGCCGCTCTCACTGCTTCAAGAAGGTACTCCGTTGGAGCTGCATTAACAATCCCACCAGCCGCAAGTGTTTGAAGGGCCAAACTCTTTGTGGACATGGCGAGATCAATTCTCTCAGGTGATGAGAGATTGATGTAAGTACTTCCTTTATCTAATTCTTCAATTTGAGCCGCTGCTCTTTCGCAAATTGTCTCGAGAAGTGGGAGATTTCTTTCCAAGACTGATTTCAGTTTGTCCAACTTTGAGGAAAGTTCTGGATCATCATCATAGTCATCCGCGTGCAGTCTCAACAAGTAATCAATAAGTCCACGGTCATCATCATTTGGAACATCTTCCAGTACATCGTACCTCACCAAAGTTAAGAGAACTCTGGTGAAGAATCGCTGCACAAGCTTAGCGAAGAGAAGTGAGTTGAACTCGTCACCAATGGCCTTGTACGCAAGAAGGTAGGTCAGTTCATGCTCTTCCTCAAGGGCTCTCAACGTAATAGACTCTAGAGTATCAAAGAACTCTGGTGTGAACAAAGTGACAACGTCTTGAACCAAATCAAAATCAAGGGACGATGAAACTTTGATTAGAGACTTTAAGAATCCTAACAAGCTGAAACACTCTGTCAATTTCATAGGCTCATGAGGCCCGAACCTGGAGAGATACTCTCTGAACAATGCATGTGTCTTTTGTGCCAACGATGGGAACTTATAAGTGATGGCGAGCATGGACCCAGTTAGTCCTCCTGTCAAACAATCCCATGGTGAAGGGCCCAACTGCAAGCTGAGGTTGGACTTAAACACCTGAGAAGAGGACTCGATGAAGTACGGAGACAATACAGAAAGTAAATCATTTGCCTGCTGTTCGGTCTTCACAGCTGGAGCCGCCGAAGTGAGTGCAAAAATGATCTCCAATTCCTTGTGGGAGATGGCCACGTTGGACATATCCTCTCGAGCCACAGCATTTGAAAGCTTCAATATGTCTCCACGGAGACCGCCCTTTGAGAGTTTGGCGGAGCCATTCACATATCCATTTGCCTTCAGTGATCCGTTTGCAGCACCATTGTTAGCATGGACCGCCGGTTCCTGTGTCTCGAGACTGTGGGCGGCTAACTTGTTTAGCGCCTGTGCTCGGATTGAGCCGCGTGGAATTCTGGCACAGCTGTCAGTAAGATTCAAGGAAAAAGAAGGATCTGAGAGATAAAATAGCCTACCCGAAGAAGTCCATGATGGCTGGACGGCAAGTTGGGGATCGGTTAGAAATTACAAGGTCTGTATTCGACTGTGAGCCAGCATTTGGCTTGTGTTGTTTTGAACGCGACTGTGGTCACCAGTATTTTCCGCGCGAACTCCAGACTGCCGATCATGACCTAATGTCTGTCTTATGGCGCTCGACCCATCAACGAGGGCTGCCATCGACAATTATGCACCTAGAATTATAGCCATCCATATGTTATATATTCGCAAGGGGCGGAACATTGGAGAATATGGTAGTTTAATTCGTAAGCTAACTACAGCCCCAGTGGGATTCTAAGCTCTTTGCTGACAGGACAATGATGTCCCCTAGCAATAGATTATAGCTTTGTATAAAACCAACCCAACAGAATCCAATGCCAATTGAAATGCATCAGTGACCATCCTTGATATCATAATGTACACGTGAAGGAAAAATCGGAGAAACCAGGTAAACATAGACGGAAAGAAGAAAAAAAGAGTAAAATAAAGACCATGACAAAATGCATAAAGAGACATAACAGTCCCGCTCTCCTCCATACTTACTTGATCCTTAAAATCAAGAGTAGGTCTCGATAAGAGTATCACGCAAGTTGCCAGAGATTGTCTCTGGCTGGGCATCCTGTAATCTGAAAATGCTCTCGATAACACTGAGCTCTGGAGCAGTTGTGTCCAAGCCGGTGACCGCCAACCAATCGTTAACAACCATACCAGCGCCCACAACGGAGGAACCACGATTCACTGTACCAGCCACCAGTGGGACTTGAAGCAAGGATGATAATTCCTCCTGGTCTGGAATAGACGTCTGCGGGTGGACGATACCACCCTGGTTAGAAAGGGCACAGTAAGAACCAACAAGCACGTTACTGGCAACGGTCTGTCTGAAAACTTCAACGCCCAATACATCGGCAATCAACTCCTCAGTTTCACGCTCGATATCTGGGTGCACAAGCGCAACGTAGTCGTTACAACAGATGATGTTACCCAAAGCAGAGAGTCTCTCCTCAACTCTTTGAATTTTAACAGAATCTGGTAAACTGTTTCTCAAATGCATGAGCTCCTGGTCCGTTGTTTGTGTAGGAACGAGCAGACCTCTTCTGTTACCTGCCGTCATTCTTCCGATAATACGTGTACCAGCGATAGTTGTGTGGGCAATTGGGATGACATCTCCGAGTTCAGCCTCGAACGAAGAGTAGAAGTTCTCGGAGCCACCAACAGCGACAAGACAGTAGGAGTTGGTCAGCTTGGCGAAAACACCAACGTCGTTCGAGTTCTCAAATTGAGTTCTAGATGCCATTTTTGATTGCTTTGTTTGGTTTGCTTAGTGGGAAGGTGTGAATAAAAGTCCGGTGAGCATAGCAGTTGAATAATTTTGGTAAGCGAAAAATTTCTGATGGGGGACAGTTCAGCCGGGTAACTGATGAGTTGCTTATGTCATCAATGCTAACATAATGACTAAGCATCTGGCACCTTCACCATAATTTGCTGTTTTCCGGTCAGTTTCGTCTCTCGACAACCAAGTGTCAGAGAATATGATGGCCTAGATAGCCCCGATGAAAGCCTTGAGTATAAATGTAAAACCAACGATAATCCTTGTTGAGCAGCGAGGTACCTCCCGCCCGACTGGCCCGGCTACGTCGGCGCTTATTGTTCAGATGTGTCAAGGAGTGGCACCACCAACAACCACAGAAGAGCGAGTTCTCGTAGTCCCAAAGCAAGCGCAAGTGCATATGACTTGGAGGCTCCTTTTGTCGTGCATTTTGGCACGCAGATCGAACCAATCGTCCCTCTTGTTATTGCTATTGGATGAACGGACCCCCGGACAGGATCCCTCTGCCTAGCCACTATTTCTCTGTGCGTGCGAGAACCGGGTCTCCACCTAGCCGCTGAGCGCGCCCCGGGAGAATTCTCTGGAACCTTCCAGAGGAATCGCGATGGCACGAGATAATAGGCTGGTACTGGTTCCTGAGGGAGCCGCTACAAGTATAAAGCCACCGGGGTCGTCGGGCGGAGCTATCGAAAGTCTCCACACACCTCGAAACAACACATAGATACTCAAAGTATTCAATTGACTATGGATCAAACAGAATTCACCGACCGTGCCTTGGCGATCATTACCAACGCGCAGAAGCTTGCTGAGGAGCATGCACATCCTCAGTTGCTTCCTCTCCATTTGCTCGCTGCTTTCGCTTCCAAGCCTGAAGATGGCTCTGTCAATTACATCCAGACACTATTGGATAAGGGTCGCTTCGATTATCAGCTCTTTGAGCGTACAGTAAACAAGCACTTGGTGAGAACACCTTCCCAGAATCCTGCCCCACAGCAGGTTGCGCCAAGCTATGCAACTGGAGAAGTGCTCAAGAAGGCTTCCAAGATCAAACAACAACAGAAGGACAGTTTCGTCGGGCAAGACCATATCTTGCTGGCGCTTATTGAAGACAGTAACATCAAATCTATTCTTACTGAATGTTCGATCACCACAGAAGGACTAAAGCAACAGATTCTTCAACTCAGAGGAAACCAAAGAATTGACACCAGAAGTGCAGACACAAGCCAAGAACTTGAATATCTCACAAAGTATGCCATTGATATGACAGAGCAAGCCAGACAGGGAAAGCTTGACCCAGTCATTGGCAGAGAAGAAGAGATCAGATCCACCATCAGAGTTTTAGCCAGAAGAATCAAATCAAACCCATGTTTGATTGGTGAACCCGGTATTGGTAAGACTGCTATCATTGAAGGTGTTGCACAGAGAATTTTGGAGAACGATGTCCCAACCATTTTGCAAGGATGTCGTCTGTTCTCTCTTGATCTTGCAGCATTGACAGCTGGTGCCAAGTACAAGGGTGATTTTGAGGAGAGACTCAAGGGTGTTTTGAAAGAGATTGAGCAGTCCAAGCAGCTCATTATATTGTTCATTGATGAGATTCACATGTTAATGGGCAACGGTAAAGATGATGCTGCTAACATTCTTAAGCCAGCCTTGTCAAGAGGTAACCTTAAGGTTATTGGTGCCACCACCAACAACGAATACAGATCGATTGTTGAGAAGGATGGTGCCTTTGAGAGAAGATTCCAGAAGATTGACGTTAGGGAACCAACTGTTAGAGAAACAGTTGCTATTTTGAGAGGTTTGCAACCAAAATATGAGATTCATCATGGTGTTAGAATCTTGGATTCAGCTTTGGTTAGTGCTGCTCAGCTTGCTAAACGTTATTTGCCTTACAGAAGATTGCCAGATTCTGCTTTGGATTTGGTTGATATCTCATGTGCTGGTGTGGCTGTTGCTCGTGACTCTAAGCCTGAGGAACTTGACCACAAGGAGCGTCAATTACAGTTGATTCAAGTTGAGATCAAAGCTCTCGAGAGAGATCAAGAGACTGATCCAACGACCAAGGAGAGACTCAAACAAGCCAAGCAAAAAGAACAGTCTCTTGAGGAGGAGCTTCAACCTTTGAGAGAGAAGTACAACCAAGAAAGAGAGGGCCATGAGGAGTTGACCGCTGCGAAGAGAAAATTGGATGAGCTTGAAATCAAGGCTTCTGATGCTGAGCGTCGTTATGACAATGCCACTGCTGCTGACTTGAGATACTTTGCTATTCCAGAAGTCAAGCAGAGAATTGCGGAGTTGGAGAAGCAAGTTGCCGAGGAAGAGGCTAGTGCTGGTTCTGGTTCTTTGATCCAGAACGTTGTTGATCCGGACACCATTGCCGAGACTGCTGCCAGATTAACCGGTATCCCAGTTAATAAGTTGACTGAGTCTGAGAATGCCAAGTTGATTCATATGGAGAGATCTTTGGCTCATGAGGTTGTGGGTCAGAGTGAGGCTGTCAAAGCTGTATCCAATGCCATCAGACTTTCAAGATCAGGTCTTGCTAACCCGAGACAACCTGCTTCATTCTTGTTCCTCGGTTTGTCTGGTTCCGGTAAAACAGAGTTGGCCAAGAAGCTTGCTGGATTCTTGTTTAACGATGAGAATGCCATGATTAGAATTGACTGTTCTGAATTGATGGAGAAGCACTCTGTTTCCAAGCTTCTTGGTACTACTGCTGGTTACATTGGCTACGAGGAAGGTGGTTTGTTGACCAATCAGTTGTCAAGAAAGCCATACTCGGTCGTCTTATTTGATGAGGTTGAAAAGGCAGCTCCAGAGGTCTTGACCGTCCTGTTGCAATTGCTTGACGATGGTAGAATCACTTCTGGTCAGGGCAAAGTGATTGATGCTTCCAACTCTGTTGTCATCATGACTTCCAACTTGGGTTCTCAGTTCATTGCTGCACAGCCTTCATCTAAGGTTTCTGACGAGACTAAGGGTCTTGTTTTGGGCGCTGTCCGTGGCCATTTCAGACCAGAGTTCATCAACAGAATCAACTCCATCGTCGTGTTCAATAAGTTATCGAGAAAGGCCATCCACAAGATTGTCTCAATCCGTGTGAAGGAGATTGAGCAACGTTTCGAGGCCAACGACAAGAACTACAAGCTCAGCCTATCGGAAGATGCTATTGATTTCTTGGCCAAGAACGGTTACACCGAGGACATGGGTGCCAGACCTTTGAACCACTTGATCGAGAGGGAGATCTTGAACAGATTGGCCATCTTGGTGCTTAAGGGCCAGGTCAAGGACAAGGAGACCGTGAACGTTGTTCAGAAGGGCGACCACTTGGAGGTATTGCCTAACCACGAAGCCACCGCCACCGACGATATGGATGTTGACGTTGACGACTGGTCTGATGTTGAGGACGACGAGGACCTGGAGACACCGGCCCTCGACTGAGCGGGCTCATGGTGGGCATGTATTTAATGAGTAGCTTATTATTTTATGACTATAGTGCGTAATAGCAATAACAATACAATGGATAATAATAATAATAATAATGATGATAATGATGATAATGATAACGACAATAATCGCAGCAATAGCACTAACGGTGACAACAGTAGCATGTATGCCACTTTGGGATACTTGAACACCCATCCTGGCGGCCAGACGGGCGCCTCTGTGCGCTTCGCTTCGTCCTTCCCTTTGCCGGAAATGTAGGCCGCCGCCGCTTGACGCACGTGATAACAATTAGTTGACGCTTGTCGTATCTTTCAAGTGGGCCCGAGCCGCTGATCTCCAATCGGAAAATTTATCAGGGGGTAGGCCTTGGACGCGCAATCTCGCAATCTCTGGTCGCCGTGTTTTTTCACTCTCCTGGTCCCCCACTTCTTCTACTCCCGTGTGCACTCGACCTCTTCTCCCCAATCACTAGCTGGATGAGCTCAGCAGTCCTGCAGGCTGCCTCCTCCTTCACCGGCTTCGTATCACCTTTACACGGTGCCAGGGACGGGAACGTTGCCAGGGCTACTATCGCCAGCACTCAAGACCAGGAGGCCGTAACCATGCTGGACGCGTCGACAAATACCTTTCGTATCCTCCTAGAGGATGAGAGGACGTTCTTCCCCGGTGAGAGGATCACAGGATGCGTGATTGTTCCATACGTTGACCTGGGCGCTGTGAGTGCTATCCCTATCGAGATCGCCGCGCGTTCGACAGCGGGATCACGGCTCCTCCAGGACGACAATAGCGACGAGCAATTCACTCAGAGCATTTCCTCCTCGCGGGACATCATCTTCCATGACTCGAAGATGCTCTGGTCGAGTCGGTGGAAGGGTAAGCCTGCCGCAGAGTCGGCGCTTGGCCTCACATTCTCGTTCGAGTTCACACTTCCGGTCGAGATTCCAGCTATAACGGAGGACGAGAGGGAGGAGTGCTCGGCGAAGCCGATGCCACCGACGTTCCACGACAAGGACAGCCGGCACTCTGCCTCAGTTGAATACGAGATCACCTCCTCTGTTGTGTTCAAGGACCCTTTGATGCCACAGCTTCAGGACCAGAAGACGCTCAAGGTGCGGATGAGACCGCGTACTAGGTCCGAGTTGGAGGAGTTCCATGAGATGGCTGCAAGAGAAAGCATAGCTCTTTCTCTCCAAGATTCCGGGAACTTTCTTATAAAGAAGCTCTTGAGGAGGAAATCGGATGATGGCACCTTCACCTTTAGAATTGTGTTGATTCGTCCAAAATATCTCCGTTTTGGTCACAGAATGTACTACAAGGCACTTCTTCTCACAGACTACCCGCCATCTTACTTTGTGACAGAAGCCCAACCAAACAGATCTGTTCGTCGTGGGGAGCCCCCATCCAGAAACACGCTCTTTCTGAGAAAGGTCGAATCGTCAATAGTTTCATACACAAATATTAAGCTGGAGGGATACGAAGCTTCAGTATATGAAAAACATCCCATCTACAATCAGTCGTCCTCATTAACCTTCGATATGTCCAAACTTGTGGAATTCTCAAATGTCAACCTTCCTGCTGTGATTCAACATCCAGCAAAGTACATGCTCGACATCACTCAGTCACTACCAGCTCTGGTCATCCCGAGCATCTCTCCATCATTCCAGACTCCAAATATTCAGAAAGTTCACTTGATCAAGATTGCGCTAAGTTTTGGAACTTCACAGTTTGGTAGGGACTCTGAGACTTCAGAGTTACAAAGCGTTATTGAGGTTGTGAACCCGGGTGTGGATAACGCTGCTGCCAATATTGAGCTTTGACCTCCCTTCTCTAATTTGCTCCGAGATCAAGACGCCTTTTTTTTTATTTTTTTTATGTTTTCTTTCGTTTCAGTCCGTAATATACATCGTAATATATGATTTTGTTGTCGTTAATTCGTATATCTATTACATATCAGTCATAACAAAGCTGATTCCAGAAGATTATCTACCTTCTCACGCAATTCAATGCGGCGTACTTTACCATCGCTATACGCGAAGTACAGCCAAAACGTCTGTCCATCAATCTTTCTTACAGCAAGCCCCAATATTGAATCGAGTGAAAGCTCAAACGTGTCATCTTCCAGAGATTTTGGCCAGACATACTCTTCTCTTAGCGAGTATAATCCTCTGTGCTGTACCAGTCTGAACACTGTGAAAAATCCCGCTTGAGAAACAGTGATAACAGCAGATATCTCTGGAATAATTTTCACAATTGACATTCTATTTGAAAATTCCAACTCCTCAATTAGCCCAAATTCAAACATATCACCAGTGTCCGCATTGCAAATGAGATGATTGGCTCTGTAAAGTCCTACTTTAGAGGCTGTAGTAACGACAAGAAACTTATCAGGAAATTCTGGCATTTGTGGTCTTTCAGAACTCATATCTTCAGATGATAACTCAAAGTAGGACTTCTTTATTCTGCTCCACTTGTCAGTGACTGAATTAAGCCTATTCACAATCCTCTTTTCGTCATCATGCCTTGTTTGAAGATGAAGAGTTTCATACCAAGCAGCGCCACCAAGATCAGACGAAACCATATGATTGGACATGAGCCCCAATATTCGAGATCTTTGAAGAATATCTAACATGTTAATCTTACTTCTCGTTCCAAGGTAACTTGGATTGGTCACGTCTTGGAAGTACTTCGCATCAACACAAGCAACGGTCCAGCCATGTTCCTGTAATTGGGTTCGGTATTCAACTCGTGATACATATGTAGCAGGCGTATTTTCACTCGCCTCTACGAGATTGAATTTTAGTGGTGGTGATTGAAGTGGATCGGGATCCCCATTGGGTCCTTCAAATTCAAAGCGGATCAGTTCACCAGAAATAGAGACACATACAACATGAACAACTCCATTACGTGCCCTAATAATTTCAATGTCTGGAATATTATGAATCAATTGAAGAGACTCACCATATGTGACATTCGATCCACTTATATGCAATAGCGTTACTTTTTGAGAATTGTCTGAGAAAGCAATGTAGCTTCCTGATACGCTCACGCCCCATACGGATGATGACAGTGTGATTTCAAGTAGCAAAGGCAGCTCCACGTTCTGTTCAACGTTGCTCAGGTCAAATAGAAGTGCTCTCCCATCATCGATACATGCAATTAAAACATCCTTATCTTGCAATTTGGAAATCTTAAGTTGGTTAATCGTGTGTGGGAAGTACGGCCACGTTGAACAGTCCCGGTGGATTCTTGTAGTGAACGGCGGCTTGGTGTCGAGGTATGTTACTGTTTCTTCATTTCTCAGTACTAGAATCTTTGACATGCACCCAAGAAATAGAAATTTCCCATAACTTTCAAACAGATTATTCTTGTACCTGGCTGTGCTGAGCCCGGTGAACTTCAAATCCGTCATTTCTATCAACTCCAACGCGTCGTCATATTGAGCTGCCGGTTGCTCGTCATCACTAGTCGTCGTGATATACTGCTCACGGTGCACGTCGTAGGTATCGAACGCATTCTTAGCTCCCTCATCCACCTCGATATCCTCTTTGGCACTGAAGGCAAACGGTCTCTGGACGTAGCGAGTTTCATGCTTCTTGGAATATATTTCTTCGTTGTAGAACTCATCCGCGTCGTCACTGTCTTCACCCCCTGTCCTTACAGCAGCAACATTGACAAATTCCAAGAACCTCCTAAATCTTCGCTGTTTATCTGCATGTAAAGACCGTGTAGCTAACGACATACGTGGTTCGCTCCCCTCGCTGCTTGGCGGTGCCGGGAAAGGCGACTGGGCTCGGTACATCGGTGTTGCCAATCCTGACTCTTCTCTCCTCTGGTATTCAAATTCTGTAGCAATTACGTGTAAAATCTCCGCTGAGAGATCATTCTCTTGCTCGCCAAGGAAAGAGGAATCCATTTGCTTTTACCGAAGATCAATTGACACCCTTTTTGGTTGGCGATGAGGTCTGCTGGTTACCTATTTCCCCGCGGAATTATCATGGTAAGTGGATGGATGGAGCGAATGACACAAACAAGTTCGCGAGATGTTATGGGCACGCACTTAGTACTCTTGTGCAGGAGCGGATATTTCCCTAATAAATATAAGTAATATTGTTATCGCAGATACCAATAGGCCCGAGTATGTACGACTACTTTTGAAAGTGAAGCGTTATCGGCAGTCTGAAAGAAATCGCAGTTGGTCGCATCTGAGCTTTTTGAGCTCGAGTAATCCAGTCCCACTTGTGAGACTTATATCGTTGAGAAGAAATTCCACCAAGAGAAACAGATATAAATAACTGGTGATGGTGATGAGCTCAAATAAAACTGCTTAGGTGAGCAGCAATGTGGTGGTGATTCTTCGAAAGTTCTCATAGGCTGATTCGTATAAGGGGTACGAAGAATATTTTCAAACCTCAACTGCCTAAGTATTTCTCAGTCAAATACTGGCAAATGTTCTTACTGCTGATTGTAGCAGCTGTGGCTCCACCGCTGATACTGTTCCTCAGTGTCAGAAGAAATACCGCACCAACTGTTTCAATCCGACTTGAGAAAGAGGGTACTATTTTCCAACAAGGAGAAGAGGTCGCTGGGACCTTCTCTGTGAAATTTGAAAAGTCGTGGTCAATAAAGTCAGTTGATGTTGAGCTCATTGGCAGAAGGAAGAATTGCAGTGAGAATTATGAGGTGGTTTCTAAGCAGAAGAACATGGTTTTCTTGGCTGAGGATACGTTCACAAGACAGATGAGAGGCTTCCTTAGTGCAGCAGCTTTTAAGTTTGTTATTCCATTTGAGCCAAAGTTAGACAAGCAGGAAACCCAGCTAAAGACTGGGCTTAATTCACCTCCGATCACAGAAGATGAGGGCAAGACGCACTACCAGATCAACATCACTGTTAGTCTAATGGAGGAAGAACTTCCTGTGATACAATGTACCCGTTATATTAGGGTTGAAGAGTTAGGTCTTCTTGAATGTATTCAGCCCGCTTACTTTCATGATTTGATGTCAAATTCTTCAGTAAAGATCACAAGAGAAAAGACAATCGGTTCCCTTGGTTGCAACAAAGAGAAATTCCATGCTCTTGACCTTAAAGTGGCAACAGTCTTCCCTAGGTCCGTCACTGCCATGGAAAATGTTCATTACCGAGTAGTTATTGCCACTACATCAAATCCAAGAGACTTCACTGATGCCAAAAATGGTGCTCAGAGTAAACAAGGAAGCTTCTGGATATCTTCTGGGTCTCTTAGATATATTGAGACTACAAGGTGGACACATAGTCCTGCCTCGGGCCACTTGGAGAGCAGAGGTAGTGTGGAGCTTTGGAGGCTCAGAGATGAGTTAGAGTTCAACCTCACTGATTTCACTCCAGTTTCTGAATCAGGTGATGATGCAATCCGGGATATCTTCCCGGGTATGTATGTGTTGGAACTTCCTGGATTATTTGGCAACTTTTCCCTTGGTTCTGGTATGAAAACGGCTAGGTGCCAACCTCTCGCAAACTATTATTTCAGCCTTGACCTCGGATTCCAGTCGGTTCCTGACAGTCCCCAATCCTCTAAATACTATAAGGTGTCTGAATTCGCCCTGTTGGGTGCTCAGTTCAGCCATGGGGACCTCCAGAACCTTTCAACTGCTGCTAGGGATACCAACTCTCAAAGCGCCTTATCCGAGCTTGAACCAAGAAAAAGCGTTGTGCCCCTACAAGGTGAAAGGGAAAGTGCTGCCAAGGGAGAAGACCATCTCATAATTATCCCTTGAGAAGCTGCTAAGAGTGGCCCCGAAGAAAACGATTGGTTGTATGAAGGAGATAGAGCTAAAAGGAAGAGTATCAATCCTTCAAGATACCCCTTCATAACAATCAACTTGACTCAGGAAGAAGTGGACACTGTATTCCGTGCCTTTGGAGTGGTGTCTTTTCTTGGAATGAATATTTTGAACCGCAATTGCCCTGCCTCGTAGACATAGACCTTGAGGTGTTCGCTGTTTTCTCTTTGGTAAGCAGTTCCATAAATCCGAGAACCTTCGTTAGCCCGCGACGCATACGCAACTGAAAAGACACAATCGGGGGCGAAAACCCGAGTGAAGCACAATAAACTACAACCCTTGCGTTGGAAAGTCCTTAATCAGTTGAGCATGACTGTCTACGTCTCGTTGGATCTGTTCCCGATGAAAGTTTTTCATGGAGGTGACACCATATATGGGAAGGTCAAGCTCGATTTTCTGTCTTCTGTTACTGTCACAAACATCCAAGTTAAGCTCGTTGGAATATCACAGACACGGTACCGGAGGAGCCAAGGCCAAAGTGTAGTTTTCTACTCAGAGCATCACGATCTTGTTTATGATGTCTGCACCGTCTTCCCGCCAGCAGAGTTGAACGGCACGCTCACAAGCAAGACATATACGATTGGTGAGGGAAAAACACTAGAGTCAAATTTCCAGTTCAGGCTCCCATTCACAGCACATTGTGGTGACCCAGGGTCAAGAGCATCTTCTAACCTGAACAATTCGCCTCATGAGAACCAATCTAACAACCATGAGCGATTCGATGAAGGGCTTACGCATATGAAAGGGGCCCTTCTTCCTCCGTCCTTTCGATCACAGGCTTTCTTGGCAGGAGAAAATGCAGAAGTTAAATATTTCATTAAAGTTACTGTCAGAAAGTCGAGCCATATAGCAAGGAATATTCGTGCGGAGTTCCCAATTCAGGTCAGCATCCCACCTCCCGATCCGTTTCCAAATGATGAAGTCATGGTTGCGTCTGACATGTTGAGCTTGAGCAAGAACAAGGATGGCACGGTAAGCAACTCGTTGACTTCCATGTTCAAGGGGTCCTCTTCCAAAATCAATTTGAGATTCAGGATAGTTTTGTTCAGACCAAGATTCATTGTAGGTGGCCAAGAAGTTAAGGTACGAGCGCTTTTGCTGAGCGATATGTCACCTCTTGATTTCCAAGATGACATAAAAAAAGGAACCGGCTCCATCTCAAATGGACTGGGAACCATGTACGTCAAGAAGTATTCGATAATAATGGAAAATACCACTGACTTCAGAGCTTCTATTATGAACTCACAATTTTCTGACATGGTTGTTCTGTCAGCAAGCAAAACACCACACAGAATCGACCTTGCTGAGATGAGTCCAACCGAAGATTTTCATGGAAATTGGATGCTTAGTAATTATGCATCCAAATATGCTCTTGACATATCTGAATGCTTTGAGAGTTTTACCGTTCCCAAGCTTGATCCAAGTTTTGAAATCTGCAACATTCAACACAAGCATGTGTTGTCTCTTCGTTTAAGGATAACCGAGACTGATAATAGCTGGAGAGGTATAAAATCCAAAATGAGCCATAATTGTGTCATCGTGGGCGCCTACCCTCGTACGCTGGAGGAAGATATACTTCCAGGGTATGAGCCAAACCCGGGAAAAAGTATTAGCGGATATTGAGCACTACAAAAGGGTTCCAGAAAATAAGTAACGAGATCTTAATAGTAATTGTAATAGTAACCACATTATTATATTAGTAAGGCAGCCCCTAGTGTCAAATTAGAGAGTTTTTTAGAAAGTATCGGAAAAAAACAACCCAGAGATGGAGAGCACCGGTTGTCTTCGCAGCTACTCGCCTAGAACGGCCATTGAATTCCATGATCCCAAGCCACGTTTTTCCGCTAGATGAAGGAACATATACTGAAACTCATCCATTATTTTTACCTAGCTTGTTCACACGCACTCTGTTGCTTAACATCTCATTGTCTTTTGGTGGCAAGGAAATAAGTAGCCACGCCTTTGTTGGTGACGCAACTAGCGGGGTTAAAGGGAGCTAAACCCGAAGATGGTCAGTCGATTACAACGATTTGGTCTTGAATTAGATTCCAGTGTTTTCATATTGGAAAGCAATCATTAGCTGTAGTTCTCATTCGACAAGGAAACAGTTTTATCCCTACTAGAAACCCATAGAAACCCATCAACCTTATAGTTTGGTAACTCGGGCTTGCTGAGAGAACATGAGAGCATTTACAGGTCAGCGGCCACGAGCCAGCCCAACAGAAACAGGCATTCAATTCCCACTAAAAACTCTCGGTCTGAGCTTAAGATCTCTAACGGTTAGTTTTTCCTCATTTGTTTCTTCACTTCGTGCTATTGGCCTGAACTCTATACAATGGCATACATCACAAACTATACTTACACTGACATGTTCCCCGCAAAGGCATGGGTTAACCCACAGTGCGTCTACATCAAGATTTCGCTCGATCAACCACATAATATCTGTGTCGGTGATTCAATACCAGGTAGAGTCAAGGTATTTATTCATGAGGATATGAGAATTGAGCGGATTCTTGTGCAGCTTATCGGTACAACAACAGTGAATCACCATGGCTCGTTAAAGATACACAAGGAATCACATGAGTTCGTTCATACTCAAGGTTGTGTTTTCCCCTCTACGAAACTTTTCCCAAGCTCTGCACGCAACCCTGATGCTAACTCTCCTGAGTATTGCTATCTTCCAGAACCGATTTCGCATGTTAAAGCGGACACAATAATTGAAAGAGAGTTCCGTGCTTATGTCCCAATGTTCCCATTGCATGATATCAAGTTTCCTCAGCAGTCCTGTCACTTGACACCCCCCACAATGACCGTGAGAGATATACATACGGAAGTTACTGTTGAATATATCTTCAAAGCTATTATACTCTCCCCTGATGTGGAAAGTGGCAAGATCGAGTCGTCCATTCCTGTTTTGGTAAACCAATCACTGTCTTCACTTGAAGCAACGCCCGAGGAAGAGAATAATATGAAGCCGAAAAACGCCATTTTTGCTGCTCCAATACAGTCAGAGAATGATAGAGTCTTGGATTTACGAGTTGTCGGCGTCTTTCCTCTACGAATGTATTTCGGGAAGAATGATGAAAACATTTTCAAAGTGTTTCTCGTTTCAGACAAGCCGCCAGAACAACTGATGATGGAAGGTTATAAGCCTTTGCTTTGTATTAAAGATTATGAATACAGAATTGTAAGCGAGACCAATGTTACTCTGGGAAATTCATCAAGACTAGTGGTAGGGTATACACCTTTTCAGAAGTTTGCCCATGATCAAATCCCTGTTGACCTTAAAGACCTGACACAAATCGAGCTTCTCCAAGCGGAGCAGATAAAGGCTCTCAGTGCACACAGGTGCAGATACGCTGTGGAAATTACAAATTATTTCAGATGCCCCAGATTACCTGTTCTAAGTATGGACTTTGATACACCAAATATCAGTCATAGGCAATTCTTTAGTGTGTACATCGAGTTCAATGATCCATCAAACGTTACAAAAAGAGGCCATTCAGTTATTCTTAACAGAGACACGAAATTTTTTAACAAGCTTCATGAGAAAGAAGGTATCAGCAACTTCTGAAATAAAGTTTTTATATACCGCCGCGTTTTCTAACAGATTCTGGCCCATTCTGTTGATCTGGTTTTGTGGCACTACAGAACCATGCTAGGTTCCAATATCCGGAGCTGAGCTGAGTTCCATTGATGAATTCAATATCAACAAGAATTGGCCTAAAGTATCCCTAACTGGTCCTCCTGGAATTCTGATGAGGCCTTGAATGCGTACGGCTCTTCTAGGTACTATCAAATTGAAAAGAAATCCTTCGTGGTGCGAGGGCCCCAAAAGCTCCAGTAGGCTCGGCACACCCTCTCGCTATACGAATTCATTTATCTCCACAGTCACACGACCAATTGTTTAATAATACTTTAAGATTGATGGACAATAATCTTCTGCCACCGCAATTTTTCTGTATCAAAGTAGTCGAAAAACTAGCACCATGAAATGTCAGCGCACCAATATCAGTCAATGTTGACCAGGCATTGGTATAGCATTAACTTCAAACTGTCCGCCCTTTTTTCCTCATATAAAGTACAGTTCTGAAAGCCATTCATGACATCAAATGGACCTTTTTGGATATCTTGTAGGATCTGGATTGGAATCTGTGCTCCCTCTCCTCTCCCAACCTAGACAGCCCAAAGACTCGCTGTTCATCCTGGCTAGTCGGTTTGCACACATTCGCTCGCCGAGATTCGTTGTACATGTTCAGGCCAACAACTATCAGGCTTTACACCCAGGAAACTCAGAAAGAGCCACAGGAGCCGCGGAGATATGTTGAGGATATACCCTATGCTTTCCAGATCTGCTTCATATTCAATACGAGGCTCTACTTTTGGAAGCCGCAGATTTCTCTCCGCAGGCACACCGTTCTTCAACAAGGTGTCTCTTACACTGTACGCAAAAGAAGGATGCAGTCTTTGCGACAAGGCTAAAGTGGTTCTCACAGATGTGATAGGCAGTGATAAGCTTACCAATAAGATTAGCTTTACCAATGTCGATATTACGGATCCTTTGAATAAGCAGTGGTGGGACGCCTACTGCTTTGATGTGCCTGTTTTGCACATTGACAGGTTTAACCAGAAAGAGCCTATAAAGATGATGCATTATTTGAATTCGGCAGAGATCATTGAAGAGGTTAACAAGAAATTTTAAGGGTATACTATTCGCCAGTACGTATTTTAATGAGACGTATTATGATACTTAACAGAAAGCGAGGTTGGAGAAGCCAATCAACCGAAACAGAGAACAATGGCGACCTTGCGATCTGGTTCAAGACTTAGCAGTTTTCTTGCGTTTGATGTATCTCTTTGGGAGAATAGGAGCAGCATCTTGGATGTCATTAAGTTCAAATTCATCAAAAGCGTTGTTATCATCCTCGTTCTCGTCAAGAAGTCGGCGCTTGGAGAACAGCTTTGTTTGTTTCTTTGTTGAGAGTGCAGACTTCTTCCATTCATTCGGCTTTGAGACTTTTGAAACCTTTGGCGTGGGGATCCTAGTCTTTGCTGATGAATTATCCTTGAGGGGCGTATTATGCAACTTCTTCTGAGGCTGCTCCGGTGAGATGATATCACTAAGATCATTAACCATAAGTTCAACTGACTGGTTCTTCGTGAACGATGCCTTAAGTTCTTCAATTTGTTTCCTCAATGACTCATTCTCAGCATAAAGAATGTCAAGAAGCTGGCTTTTCTCCCTTACTTGATCTTCTGCCAATTCCTGATTTTTTTTACTCTCTAATTCCAGCACCTGATGCTGAGTCACGTCAGTTTGTAGCTTCAAAATCTGGCCCCTAGCATCCTCCAAGTCATTTCTGGTTTTGTCTCTCTCCTCTGAAACTAGCTTGAAGAGCTCCATTTGTGTCCTCAACTTGCCATCACAGCTTGTCTTGCATTTATTTATCTTGTCTTCGGACGACTTTAAAACTGAATCCTTGGAGTTCAACTGTGATTGAACTCTCTTCAACTCCTCTTCCAATGTTGCGTTAGTTTTTTGGCATACCTCAATCTCTTCTTTGTACTTCTTCACTTCGTTTTTGTAGCTTTCGTGCTCTGCTTCGGCAATTGAAATCGACATAGTCAATGCCTCACATTCTGACTTCAAAGACTCATGCTTGGCTCTCCATTCCTCAATGGTCTTCATATTCAAGTTCTGACTCTTGATATCCTTACCAAGACTAGCAATACTTTCAATAACACTCTGAAAAAGGGATGTGGTTTGATCTGACCCAGTTTCTGAACTCTTTGAGAGAGTAGTGACATCGGTAGTCAATTGATCAAGTAACTTCTCCATAGCAGCTTGATTCTTCAGATCCAACGATGCACGGCTTTCCAAGAGTTCAGAGAACTCAGAAATCTTCAACGTAAAAGATGACATTATAGTCTCTGAGCATCTTTGGATGTCTGCCGAGATTTCGCCATGTGTCAACTTTAAAGTGTTCATCAATCTGTATGAAATGTTAGCATGACAAGTTTAATCAGTATTTGAGAACAATTTTTGGTGTTAAAGTACTGTTCACTCAAACTTTCAACTTTCAGATCTACTCCGTTTTTAATGTCGGTGACCATTGGGCTGATGCTGTTTGAAAGCTTTTCACTGTCATGGAAAGTTAGTTCAGTATCATACACGTAAAGGACAAATTCACTCACCCAATGCAATTCTCAATGGTTGAAACTCCCTCACAAACTTTGTCAGATAAGGTTTCCTGAAATTTATCAGACTTTGCAAACATCTCGGAGATCTTCGCATCGTAGTCCTTGCGTGAAGTTTCGAGTATCTTCTCAAGCTGAGTGGTTCTTATTTTCTGCTCTGACAACAACCCTTGAGTATCATCGAGCTGTGATCTGACACTCTTGATCTCCTTATTCCTCTTTTCAATCTCATAAGCTGTGGATAACTTAATCTGCTTGAGATATTCCACCTTTTGCTGGAGGACTGAGAACTGGTGTTTGTAGTCTTTAATTGTTTTCATGGCCTCGTACTGTTCCGCCTTCAACTGTGCCATGATCTTGTTGTCAGCAAGTCTAGAGTTTTTCAATTCTGAAAATCTCAAATCTAATTCGTTTAACGTAGACTTGAATCTTCTCAGGGAATCTTTAACCTTTTCTGTGGTCTTCTTACTCACACTAATCTCCTCTGTCTGACTATGGATCTTGATGTTTGCGTTCTCCAACTTCTCCCTCAACGTGGAACAGAGCTTCTGAGATTTGTATAGCGCCTCAAGCAAAAGATCACTGGATGCCTCTTCTTGCATGTTTTCCGTGTTTGTTTGATCTACAGAATCTTGACGTACTGACACCTCTCTAATATCAGTAATTTGGAGATCATCGTCATCATCTTCAGGAGCCACCTCTGGATGGCGCGCAGCCGCAGTGAGCAAAGAATGCTGGTACGGCGTTTGAGTAACCTGTTCGCCTGTCTTTGGTGACTTTGCTTTGGCCCCAGGCGCACGATACGGCTTGCCGCCAGCTTGCTGTGTGGTGCAGAGACCGTTGGCTCCCATATTGTCACCAGCGCTCACAGATGTATCATTTTTGCGCTCTTTCACAGAGAAAAAAGAGGAAGACGAGGTGGACGGAGCTGTCGACATGGCATTTGGAAGTGCTTCAGAGCTCTCACTGAGGTCAACAGACTCAGAGGATGTGTCGGTGGTGTTGCCGCCCTGGTTAGCCGCCATGGTGCCAATGTTGAAGGCGAAGCCTCTTGGAACAAACTTGTTTCCCAACCCGTTTTGGGCGTCTTTGAAGAACTGCGGTGGCATCTGTTGGATCCAGAACTCCCGCCTGTCACAACCGAATTCCTTTCAAATGAAATCAGATATCCAGCGTTATTAGCCGCCAAGGCGTGTTGCATGCAGAGAGAGAGATATAGGAAGTTCTGTGGTTATGTGCCCCGCCAGATCGAGATCCCGCGAACGCGTTCTTTGCGCCCAGCTCCAGCCACGAAGCGAGCCTCTTGAACACGCCGTCAAAGATGCCGCAGACCCTGCACGGCATAATTGTGAGCCGGAAACGGAGTCAAGGGCTGCCTGTACAACGCAGTAAGAGGCCGCCAGAAAGCTGCTCAAATGTCTTCGAGTAGGTTTGATGTCAAGAAAAGCGTGTATTCGTCAATCACATGGAAGACTTTGAGTCGTACCGCTTCAAGGAGAGTCGACAGAGATCTCATCCGCGTGGGAGGCATCATGACCAACAACAGCGCTTCTCGACCACAAATTCTTGCATGAATATAGTTCAATTAATGTCTAATCCTTGACTTATTTCTTTATTCTATCCTTGTTTTGGGATTTTATCCTTCGGAATAAGCGCTATGGGAGAGCCGTAAAAGGACCAAACCCGAGCATGAATTTCTTTTTTTGGGCCGCATGAAGGAAATTTTCCTCCCAGCTCTATGGTCAAATTACTATATTGTTTGCCTCAGAGCATAAATTTGACTGGTTATGTCCCTATAACTTGTCTAGAAAAGAAAAGGAAAGTCTTTTGTGGGTTTATCCCTTCTCATCTTCCTTTGACCTCTTTGCTCCTTTTGACTGCCTCTCACATACTACACTCGAAACAAGTCCCGATCGACACACACGCTCTCTCTCACTCACACACATACACACATCCATGGCTGGGTCTGATTCTGATCTTTTTTCGCCCACAACAACAAAAGGTGCGAGCACAAGTGAGGAGTATGCTCCAAATGCCTGGGGTCGTTTCAAGGACTCCTTCAAGGCCGCAGAATCCTCTGATTCTGATGCATACTACTCACAGACGGAATTGAAGGACTTCAAAGATCTTACAGATGTCGAAAGAGCGGCATTGAACTCATCAAAGACAAGTTTAAAAAAGGAACTGGGTCTTCGTCACTTGCTCATGATTGCCATTGGAGGTTCTGTCGGTACTGGTCTCTTTGTGAACTCTGGCAGTGCATTGAGCACTGGTGGTCCAGCTGCCCTCATCATTGGCTGGGTTATTGTCGCCACTATGATGTTCACCACATCCGTAGCTCTTGGCGAGCTCTGTGTCACATTCCCAGTCAGCGGAGGTTTCACTACGTACGCTACGAGATTTATCGATCCATCTATTGGCTTCGCAATGGGGTGGAACTATGCTCTTCAATGGCTTATTCTTCTCCCACTGGAACTCGTTGCCGCCGCCATTACAATCAAATACTGGAGAGATGACATTAACGCCGATGTCTGGGTTGTTGTCTTCTACGCCTTCATTTTTGTCTTGAACATTCTCGATGTCAAGTATTACGCTGAGTCTGAAGTCATCCTTTCCGGTATCAAGGTTCTTGCTGTTGCTGGATTTTTCATCTTAGGTATCGTGCTAATTTGTGGTGGCGGCCCACAAGGTGGATACATCGGTGCACAATACTGGTATGACCCAGGCGCCTTCTCCAATGGCTTTAAGGGTGTCTGTTCTGTGTTTGTCACTGCTGCGTTCTCTTTCGCTGGTACTGAGCTGATTGGTATGACTGCAGCTGAGACTGAGAACCCAAGATCCACCATTCCAAGAGCTGCAAAGCAGACTTTCTGGTTGGTTACTTGTATCTACATTGTTACTTTGACCTTGATTGGCTGTCTCGTTCCATACAATGACGCCAGACTTCTTGACGGTGACTCATACGCCTCTGTCTCTCCATTCGTTATCTCCATCAAGAATGCAGGTATCAAAGGTGTTCCATCCTTGATGAACGTGATCATTCTCATTGCTATCCTCTCGGTGGCCAACTCCTCCGTCTACGCCTCTTCAAGAGTTCTTGCTTCTCTTGCTGATATTGGCCATGCTCCAAAGTTCCTCACATTTGTCGACAGAACAGGTCGCCCACTCTATGCCACTTTTGTCACTCTCCTGATTGGCCTGCTGTCCTTCATTGCTGCTTCAGATAAGCAGAGTGAGGTTTTCTTATGGCTGTCGGCACTTTCTGGTCTTTCCACTATCTTTGCATGGATGTGTATCTGTTTCTCCCACATCAGATTCAGAAGAGCTTTGCAAGTTCAGGGAAGAGACATCAATGAGCTTACGTATGTTGCTCAGTTCGGTATCAGGGGATCTTACTACGGCTTGTGCATGAACTTCCTTGTCATAATGGGCCAGTTTTGGGTGGCCCTCTTCCCAAGTGCTTCTGCAGATGCTGAAAACTTTTTTTCTGTGTTCTTGTCGCTCTGTATCTTTATTGCTTTCTACGTCGCTCATAAGCTTTGGAAGCGTAACTTTAGTCTTTTCATAAGGGCTAAGGATATGGATATTGATACAGGAAGAAATCATGTTGATATGGATCTGCTCAAACAGGAGATTGTCCATGAGAAGAAGATACTTTCATCGAAACCATTGTACTATAGACTCTACAAGGTGTGGTGTTAGGCAAAACAAATATAAAGGTCTAACTAATAATTACTAAAATGGCTGGGTATTTAATGACGGTCTGGCTTTCTTTGTGAGCTGAGATTGGGTGGGCTATTCGCTAGAGATGTAGCCGCCTTGAACACATAGATTGTAGAACAATCCACCCTTCTTCTTCAAAAGGTTTTCTGGAGAATCGAACTCAACAACCTTACCCTTATCTAGGCACAGAATCTTATCACTGTCCATGACAGTGTCAATTCTATGAGCAATGGTCAAAATCGTTCTGTCATTGAACTCCTTTCTAATTGTCTCTTGGACAATTTTATCAGTCTCAACATCGACAGAAGCAGTAGCTTCATCAAGGACCAGTACTTTTGATGGGTTTAACAAGGCTCTTGCAAGACATAGCAACTGCCTCTGTCCAACTGAAAGACTGGAACCACCTTCTGAAAGCTTGGCATCCAATCCCATTGCAACATCCTCACCGTTCTCACGCATGGTTTCAACGTATGGCTTCAAATGAGAAAGCTCCAGGGCCCTCCACAGCTCCTGATCATCATGCTCACCTATCGGGTCAAGGTTTTGTCTCACCGTTCCTTCAAATGCTTGTGAATCTTGTGGAATAATGGCCAAGTTACTTCTCAGATCGTGTAATCCAAGTTTAGTAGTGTCAATTCCATCAATGATGATCCGACCGGATGTTGGTTCAATCATTCTAAAGAGAGCAAGAGACAGTGTACTCTTACCTGCACCTGTTCTTCCCACAATTCCAATCTTCTCTTGTGGTTTAACTTCAACTGATATATCATTAAGTACGAGATCAAGGTTCTCTCTATATCTGGTTGAATAGTGGTCAAATTTAACCGAACCTTCAGCTGGCCACTTCTCCGGAGGTCTAACGTCAGTGATTTGATCTGCTTCTGAAGGCAAGTCACAATAGTCCAGAATTCTCTCAACAGAAACAATGTTGGTCTCAACCTCCACAGTCATACGGACAATCAAACTAAGGGAAGATGTAGCTTGGAGTGCATAACTGATAAGTAAACCGGCCATACCACCGCCTAGGTGCTTAACGACCGCCAGAGAAGCAGTTGCGAAGATGATAATGGAACCAATAAATTGTAATCTGACATCTAACCATCTGTTAATAGATCTGAACATGTACAATGACTTTGTCGTGAGACCAACATTGGCAAAGTGAATGTGCAAGAATCTTGGTACTTGTTGATAGGCCAAGATGGTGCCAAATCCAGCAAGCGTTTCCTGGAGATGGGAGAACACTGGGCTTCGAGACATATTGACAATTCTCTTAATGTCTCTGGATGTGGATATATAGAATCTCTGGTAGTAGATATATACGAACGACAATGCTGCAACAATAAGGAGGAAAGATGGCATAGTAATACCAATGAATCCAAGGATGAAAACTGTCTTCATAATAGAGGAGAAGAACATGTTAAATGATCTTGGCAAGTTTTCATCGACCTTGTTGACATCAGCAGAGAACCTATTCATAATTCTTCCAATAGGAGTGGTCTCAAAGAATGACATTGGGGATCTCACAACAGAAAGTGCCATTTTGTCATGAAGCTGAGCTGAACCTCTGAGTGCACAGTAGACCCACATTACAACAGATTTAGCAAGGGTGAACAAACCTGCACCAATGCCTAACAAAGCGTAGACACCAACGTAAAGCCAGACATTGTCATTTCCACCGCGCTTTTCGTTATTTTCTGACCATGTCTTCAGCCAATAGTTTGCACCAATGGAAAGAACTTGAGTGAGAACCATCAAGATTACAACAGCGGACACACCTTTGTATCCACAGGCCTTGGCGTATTCCTTGTAAACACGGAAGTCAACACTTCCAATGGCCGCAGTTTCTTCCTTTTGAGCCGTTCTAGTTTTTGCTTGTTCATTTATAGAGACTTTCTTGAATGATGCCATACTAGCCCTTCTCAATGTAGCATTACTTGGTCTGCGACTGACGTCAGTCTTCTCGGTCAATTGGTCGTTGGTAGACTGGGCAGACGAAGAAGGCTCGCTTAGAGGTTCCTCATTTGAAGAGCCAAATTCTGCAATCAATTTTGCAAGCTTGGACTCATTGGAAACTATATCTTGGTAACTTCCTGTCTCCACAATTTTTCCACCTTCCAAAAGAACAATGTTGTCCGCATGGCTCAAAACAGAAATGGAGTTTGTAGCAAGAATGATAGTCTTTGTAGAAAGAATACCGTCAATCACATTATCAATGATGTTCTTACCAACATGAGCATCGACAGCAGACAGAATGTCATCCAAAACATAAACATCTGCTCTTGAGTATACAGCTCTGGCCAAACTTAGTCTTGCCTTTTGGCCCCCTGAAAGAGAAATACCCTTCTCACCTACATGTGTGCTGTCGCCATCAGGCAAAACATCCACATCAGGTAGAAGCTGGCACGCTTCAAGCGTCTTCTGATAAAACTCCTCGTCATATTTGTGTCCGAAAAGAATGTTTTCCTTGAAAGTAGCATTCATAATCCATGGTATTTGAGCACAATAGGCGATTGATCCATGAATCTTCAATAATGGCTTCGCACCATCGATCCCAAGGCAAGGAAGATATCCAAGGATAGCCTGCAAGAATGTCGACTTACCAGAGCCAACTTTTCCAACGACACAAGTGAGTTCTCCCTTTGCAGCTTCGAAGTGATCAATTTGAAGGACAACCTTGGAGGAAGATGCGGCGCTCTCTTCGTCGTAAGATGGTTCTTTAGTCTTATGGTTGCTTTCCCACATGAATTTACAGTTTTCAGCTTCAACTGAAACCTTACCCATAGTCTCAATTCTGGGAAAGTGTTTTAGCAAATCCGCATCAATCTCATCTGACTCTAAAAACCTGGAAATTCTGTCGAAAGAAACCATTGTTTCAATGAAGGAAGTTATCAGAGATGGAATCATGTAGATGGGATCGGATAAGATATCAAAAAGAGCTAATGCTGGAAATGCAATATCTGGAGACAAAGGTTGTTTTGTGAAATAGGCAAACACAGCAAATGTTGAGCAACTGACAACAAATGGAACACAGTACCAAAGAAACATGATTCCTGCCATATAAGTGTTAATCTTCTGTAAGTTCTTCAGCTCCAGTTCATTTCTAAAGTGAGAAAGCTTCTCCAACATGGCTTTTTCAATCGCATAGAGCTTGATACTCTTCATGCCGAGAAGTAATTCGGACGTCGTTTGAGTTCTCTGGTCCTTGTATTTCATTTGAGTCTTGAAAAGAGATCTGACTTTTCTAGAAAGAGAAGTATTGATAGGAATCAGAATTCCCATAGCAATAATACCTGCAAAGGTGGCATTACCAAGCAAGTTGTATAGAGACACCAAGCAAAGCACAAGTTTGACTGGGACAGAAATGAGAGTCTGGAATTGATTTGACAAATCTTGAACTCTGTTCACATCAACAGACATAAGATTAACAATGTCACCAGTAGTAAAATCTTTCTTCGCCTCCGGAGAAAGAGTAAGGGCCTTCTTGTAGACCATTGTCATCATGGCACCTTTAGTTCCCAAGAGAGCTTCGTAGATTACCAAGAAGTACTTGTTGTAGAGGCCAACTTCTGTGAGAGAAACGAGAAAGAGTCCAGCAGCAAGAATAAATCCAATAATTGGTTGTTGAGAATCGTCATTGAAGAACTTGATCAGTAGTCTCAACAGTTGAGGCTGTGCAAATTGCACCAGATCGTTGATAGAAGAGAAGAAAATTGCAATAAGAACGGTTGGTCCAAACACACGGGCCATGGCCAAGAAAAGGGACTTTTTCTTTTGTGAATCCCAAACGGTCTTCAAGGCTTCATATCCAACTCTAGGGTCCAATGCTGCTGGTGGTGTTGGAAGGTCTGCCTCTGTGATTCTGTGACTTCTGTATCCCTTCTCCAAAAGAGGATTCATCCAAACGAGCGTGAGCTTAGATAGAATATTCGCTTGAACAGAGCCCTCGTCTATATAATTCTTGGCGATTTCAAGGACTGGCGTATAGCTTGAGGTGAGGGAAATGAAAATATTAATGGCGTTGATAGCTGAGAGGTAAAGTCTAATGTCATTGTCGGCGGCAGGATAGACGGTGGCAATGGATTGAAAAATTGAAAGTAGCAAAATCACCACGGTAAAGAAGAAATAAAAGAGAATTGATGCCCTTGGGACTGGCGATTTGAATGGATCCAGAAACGTAATTGGAAGTGCCACTAAGAGAAGCGAGATAGAGTTGATAAGGAAGTACTTCTTTGAAACGTCGAATAAGAGCACCACTTGAGCGGCAATGCTGAAAAGACGCCATACTGCGCTTTTTGGGAGCTTGTTGAAACGGATCTTCCCAGGTGATTCGGAGAGTAACAGCTGTGCCAACTGAAACGTTCCAAACACGACTAAGATTAGCGATGGAAGAGCGATAACACTCTCAAATACGCACGGGTTGAGGGCGTTTTCTCCGGGGACAAGCAGTGTATCCCCATTACGACACGACCCTTGGATACCCATCATCTGAAGAGATATCAGCGACATACTGGAAAGCACTGGCTCGTTCTCCCGGGGACAAACGGTTTCTATATATCCTTGGTTTCTAGTGTGGCGAAAATTTCAGCCATGCGCGGTTTGGCGTGCGCGAACCTGCCTCTACTACACCGAAAGATGAGGTACAGCCCGACTCGAGCATGTTCATTCTTGGCAAAAAAACGTTTGTTCAAGCATATCCGTCGTTGTCCCTCTGTGATCGGCGGCCTGGTATGCCAGAGGGGGCTGGGGCCTCCATTGGTTTTGTATTGAGCCGCCGCAAGCCCAGAGCTATGACGCCTTCCTCTCAGGAACAGCCCGGGCACCGATTCCAATGCCAATGCCAACGCCAACGCTCTCTTTAAACCAGTCTTTGTATGGTCATTATTCCTTGAAACATGTTCTTGGCTCTTGCATCGCCGGCACACCCTGCCAACAAAAAACAAAAAAAGAGTGCATGAGAAAAGAGACAGAAAGATGCCTTCGTGGGTACTTATGCCAAGACGGGCTCTTGCATCTCCCGAAGCCTTCAGGCGATGACCTTGGCTACGCTTTTAAAAGGGCGTCGATTAACACCCAGCCGCCACCAGCGCAGGAGGAGATATCCGCAGCGTGCACCCTACCTCTCTGTCCCTACACTGAGTACCAGGGACCAGCCACCACCGTGCGCCGTGGGGCGGTGCTCGCACTCTTGCTCGCATCATGCACCCACTTAACCAAGCACCAGACTCTAGACACCGTATCGGGAAATTTCCTGTTTTGGCTCTATTTCGCTAATCGGCGAAAACGCACGCCGAAAATTTCGCTTTTTTTTATCTGATCAATCTCGAGCGGTTGGGGACACATGCGTCCCGCACAGTGCCCGCGAGGAGGTGTACAAAGGCTGTTAACGGTCGATAAGGGTGAACGTAGTGCTTAGCACCAGAGGGGTCAAGAGCGGTCTGTAAGGTGGGTGGGTGGTGTGGGTCTGCAGTGCGGGGGCAGCTGAGGGCTTTGGGTGTGATTCGGGGCTCGCAGAGCGCCCTAAATGCTCCCAAAGGGCGTTGGTCGGTGGTATCGGGTTTATTTGCTCGGAAGCTTTTCAATGGGTTGGTCGCCCAGCCCACTGGGCGAGTCTATTACATAAAGAGGCAAAATTTTTTCTCTCTCTCTCTTTCTCTCTGTTTGTCAGTCTCTCTGTTTCTCTCTTTCTCTCCCTGTCTTTGTGGATTCTTCTTTCGCACTGAAAAGGTAGTCCTGGTATCGTAACAAACAATGAAGTTCTCGCTGCTCGTCTTGCCAGGCTTAGCTGCTGCCGCTGCTCTTCCAGCCGGAGAGGCCCTCGCACTTGCTGAGGCCCAAGTTACTGCTGCCCCGCTCGCAAAGCGTGGTGGCACCCAAGAGAAGCTGCTCACGAACAGGGTATGGACCTCAACCTCTAGCGGTGTCGTTGAGAAGATCACGCCCACCGTTATTGATGGCGTCACCATTTCTGCCTCGCCAGTCTCCTCCAACACCGTCTGGGCCTCCCTCGACGGTTCAGGTATTCCGTATCTTATCACACCAACTGTTTCGGATGGTTCCACTCTTTCGACCTCTCCTACACCTACAGACAGCTCCTACCCAACAGCTGACGCTGTTCCACCAGTTCTTAGATGCTTCGGTGACAGAGTCCCAGATGAGAGCACGCTGGGTTATCCATTCTGTACTGCTTTGAACGGTACAGAGATGGTTGTCGGTGAGACCTACTGGCTCACTTGGGACCCGTCATACTTCGACTCTGACTCTATTACCCAGGTCTACATTGAACTAATTGCTTACCCACAGACCGGAAACGACTCCGACACTCTCTTCACTTCTGAGTACATCTCCAGAGTTGACGGTTACTACCCATTGAGCATCAAAAGCAAGTACATCAGATCTGGCAATGGCTACATGTGGGTTACTATTACCCCATTGGTTACTTCCCAGTCTGACGCTACCACTGTCGGTACCCACAATGGACCATTGATCAGAGCCATCGCATCCACTTCTGATGCCTCAACCACTATCAGCAAGGTGCCATCTGACAACAAGGTCGATTCAGCCTCTTCCTCCAGCTCCAGCAACAAAGCTAAGGTTATCGCCCCTGCTGTCGTTATCCCTATCATTGTTGTCGTCGGTGTTGGTGCCTTCGTCCTCTGGTACTTGCAGAAGCAGAGAAAGGTCTCTGGTTCTGGTTCTCGTTCTGCTGCTGCCGCTGCTGGTTCTTCATCAGGTAATGGCGATATTCACTTATCCAGAACCACCACAAAGGACAACGCCTCGGTTATCACCGAGGAAACTGGACACAATCCTTTCCAGGAGACTTCTAGAACTGTCCTCTAAAACAAAGCCTCATTTTGAAAAGGTTCCATTCCTTTTTTTTTTGCCTTGAGTCCTGTTTGCTCTTCTTTTATGGCTCTGAGCTTATGGTGATAATACGCCTGCCTATAATCACTCACCACCACCATTTAGCTACATGATTCCACGTTATGGGTTATGTTACTGCCTTTGTCGTGTCCCCTTTTCTTTTTTTCTTTTAATTTATACGCCATTTCATGCTTCTTTTTCACGTCCTCATCCAAAAGGGTCCCTTTCAGTTTCCTTTCCATCGGTACATATTCTTTGTTTTTTTGCAGACGACAGGGCTTGCATGCCAGCGCGTGTGTTGTCCACAATATACTGTTATACTGTATAGCTTGATACTCCCCACGCAGTTCGTGCTGTAGCGCTCTCCAGCAGCTCTAATGCTTTACTAATCTTGCCTATCATTGCCGATCCGATGGAGCTCTTACACCCTGCATAGATCCTATCTGAAAAGAGATGGCAGTGAGACCGCAGCAACCAGGCTTTGGCGTCGCCTCTGATCAGCAAGTCTTCTCCTCCACCCATCTTTTGACACCCCTGTCCGATATCACCCGTGGTGTCCGCGCCCGCTACACAAGCTCTATTGTTTGAAAAGACTGCTTCATGCACGCGATCCATTCTCCCGTTGATGGCGCAAAAAAAAAAGACCAAAAGGCGCTGGTAAAAGGGTGCGGGACTCTCGGTGCTGGGCAAACAAGCTCTTTGAAGTGGCATAAGCCTATATAACGTTAAGAATAGTATGATCAGAGGTTTGCTGCAAACCACCACTTATTCATTGAAATAGCAGCACCGAGAGCAGGAAAAAAGAAGATAAATTTAGGTCCTACCCGGATTCGAACTGGGGTTGTTCGGATCAAAACCGAAAGTGATAACCACTACACTATAGGACCTAATTTGCTTATCCATCCATGGACCCTTCAGTAAGATCACATCTATGAGCGTCTGCTTTGATGGGAACCTTCAGAACTTTGCTAAAGTAAAATTATAAAAGGACAGACAATTGTCTTCAAAAGAGCCTAGGATGTTTGGGATAGTCCCACGTCTTCCCGACCCATGTCCGCTTGTTTTCTACTGATAATAAGCTAGAACGAACAAAGAGCCAAATCATGGAACGTATATAATTAAGCTAAAAAGGCTTGTCATTCAAAGGAGAGACCGTGTGCGAGTAGGGGGTGGCGCTTACAAAATGAACCTGAAATGAATGTCTCTGTCATCCTTTGGCCTTTCGAACTCCTCTATCTCGATACCTTCACCTGCATTTTTGCGTTCCCGAAGAATAGAATCTCTCTTTTTGTTCATTCTGCTGTGGTTCCACATTGTTGCTCCAACGAGCGGGAAGGCAACGCACGTCAACGATAATGCAATCTTTAGACCCTTGATGTATCTTGGCGCTGTATTAGATGTGTATATCTGACCTGCAAGGACACCAGCACAGCTTCCAATAGATGTGATCATTCCGCCCATCGTGGCACGCTTGTAATGGCCTGCATTGTTGTTGTTGGCCCACATGATGCTCAGAGCCGAACAGACATAAATTCCAACACCAATCATCATACATCCAAAGTATCTGGCCCCGAGGGGATTGGCTGAAACAAGGATAATGTATCCAATGAGCTCAAAAGCCAGTCCAAAGATGAGGAATCCACCACGGTGGCGGTACTTATCAGAAAAGTACGCCACAATGACAAAGGAGATTAGCGCAACGGCATAGAACGGGATAGTGAGAAGCTGGGTTTCATACTTGTTGTAGCCCATTCCTCTAATAATTGACGGAAGGAAAGTGGAGATACCAAAAAGGGTCAAATCAGCGCAGAATTCATAACAACAGATGAAGACATTATTGATATCCATCAAACTTCGTCTGACCTCTGACCATGTAAATTTCTCCTCTTGGTAGAAATCTGGGTAGACTTGCAATCTAATCTGGAGAACTTCTGTCTCTTGTTCAGTGAGCCACCACACATTTGTGACCTGATTTGGCAACAAGATGAAAAGGGCAGGACATGAGATGATCGTCAGAGCGCCCTCCACTGCAAAGAGCCATCTCCAGCCTTCCCATCCGTTTGTGTTGATGTTAATAAGGCCGTACGCAAGCAGGCCTCCAAATGCACCAGCTGCTGCTGCTGCAGAGAACACAGCAGAACATCTCTTTGCCATCTCTTGCTTCGTATAAAGCATTCCCAGATAGACATTGATGATTGGCATGATCCCAGATTCAAAAAACCCTAGGAGAATCCTGCAAGACAATAATGAATGATAACTGTTAACAAAAGAGGTGCAGAGACATACAGTACCAAAGCAAACCATCAGAGTGGTTAATGTCATTCTTATTCCAACGTATTTCAGAGCAAGTGCAAACGGCGTTTCAAAAACGACATATGTGACAAAAAGCAGGGATACAGCATTCCCATATTCATTTCCTTTGAGTCCCAAGTCTTCCGACATCCCTGCCGCTTCTGCGTTACCGATATTGGATTTATCGAGATTGGAAAAGAAGTAGCATAGACATATGCATGGAATGATGATGAAGTCAAACTTCTTGAGCACCCTCTTCTCTAATTCCTTAAACTGGGCATCTTCGGGCGAAATTGAGAGTGCCTTAAAACCATCTCTAGCTTCTTTTGATAGCACAGATTCGTGTGAAGAAATCCGGGGCTCTGTTGAGCTTTCCGTGACATCCATTTGCAAAGCGGGAAAAATCCGGGATCAATGAGATCTAGAGGGAGGGAGAGGGTATTATGAGTGTGAAGGTCACTTTGGAAGGGAGAAAAAAAATCGTGCACCTAGCTGGTACAGAACTTCTTGTCGTAGGTGAGCTTTATGGTGAAGGAGCTGCGTGGCATAGTTATCGATGAAATGCCAAGGCTCGGGGTTTGTTGGTGACTGTATGTGGGATCGTTTAGGTGTGGGCTCATCCTCCAGTGCTGACTCAAGGGTGCAAATTTTGTCTCGGTCGGGGTCCTCCTTCTCACCTGAGCCCTGGCCAACTGGAAGCTTTCCTTGGGGGCATTTCACGGCCTATACAGCGTTCTGATGCTGATGTCACTCCCCCTATTCCCTGCAACCTGTATCGCCCAAAACCAGAGCCAGTCCGCCACAACTCTTCATCTCTTTCTTTTAGGGCATGGTGACGCCGCGCAGATGACCAGTACGAGAGAATAGGCACCAGCCCGCGAGCCAGCGCCGACGCAGGAGGATCCCCCAGGATTCTATGCCAATTATCAAGACCTCTTTTCCGTGGTTAGAAATACACATATACGCATAGCCTTGGAACCTATATATTGCCAAGCTGGCTGCAACAACGCAACCCGTGTAGGGCCCTTCCGCAGCAGGCCCTCGCCGAAGGAGCTTCGGGTCGGTTGCGTGCCCTGGCCGTAGCCGCGAAATCGTTCGATGATGACTTCGCAAACGGTTTTCGTCTCGATCTGAGGTGTGGGCACATGGCGGCCTCGGCCTCGGTCACTGCCACGGCCCATGCTCTCACACTGGCCATTGGGCTCGCCAACACCGGTTATCTGGTCGCAATGTCTCCACTGTCCTCCCTGGAAACCATTTCACCTCAGTCCTATGCGCCCACAGACGCACCCGGCGGAGTAGGCGCAGGGCTACAAGGGCCCCATGTTCGCGGGCCACTTAAATGTGTGTGCGGTGAAGTGACATCATAGGACACTAGCCCTCTCCATCAGATATGCGGGGTCATCTTCTTCCGGGCAACAGCTCTGGCCGTAGCGGAGGCCCACCACGTTTTCGAAGAGACCGTTGCATCTCTCTGGCTCCCAGCTTGGGCTTGGAGGACGCTGAGGAACGCCACCATTGGAACCCGTTTGCGCGTCGGAGCTCGTCCTTATCGTCGCTATTCCTCTGCCGCCTTTCAGCAGGGTGCATTTTTTTTCTCGCTCCGTGGTTGCAGCCAGTGTGGATTGCCCCCCAAAGCAAATTTGTTTTCCAGGGCACAGACGAGTCATTGGAGCACGGAGTTGATCCGCAAAGACACACGCACACGGTGGTCCGTAGGCACAGACTTCAGTTGAGAAGCGCTCTGTGTTTGCCAGCGCCGCTGTATCCCTCCCAGAAGCCATTAAGAGAGAGCCCTCCCGTCTCCCGCTCTATCATTTATCCCACAACACTTTGTTTCTAGTGGCGACGACACCAACTACACCGGCGGTTAAGAGCAGAGCGACCCCATAATGGACACAGGAAGGCCCTTTCCAACAGGGTTCTTCAAGTCTCTGACAAGCTCGTTCAAGGCGTCCAACAGCGACCGAGAAAGCGTCGACGCAACGCTCATTACCGATGACAAGCACAAGCAGCAGCACATCAATCAGCTCAAGAGGGGCTCGACGACTGAACGAGCCAAGGCGGCGGAGTCATTGGCGGAATGTCTCTTCGAGTTGCCACAGGGCAGTGCCAAGGACATCTGGTACTGTGCCAAAGACATGATCTCGCCGAATGCTCAGCACCAAGTGCGACAGTCGGCCCTGAAGCTCTTGTCGCAATGTGTCACACTACCGACAGATGACCCCGAGGCGCGTTATACCTACTTCAGTGACGCGTTGGTGAACTGCCATTTCACAAAGGAGAAGACTGATGCGGAGCTCGTGAGGTTCTTGGGGATTATCAGGGTCTTGACAGACAATGGTTATTTTATCCATCATTACCAGGAGTCGTTCAAGAAGCCATTGTTAGAGTGGTTCATTAACGCGCTCGCACCAACTGAGATGGCGAGAAGCAAAGTCTCTTTGGAGTTGTTTAGATTCATCACCGATTGTGTCAAGGCTGGCATCTTCAACACTGACAGCTCGGAAGAAGCTGCGCGGCATACAGCTGATCTCTTGTCTATTACAATCAAGCTGGCTTTGAAAACTTCAGACAGAGATATCTTGGAGGCGTGTATTCAGCTCATTGATAACATTATTACCAACCAATCGATTCCTGAGTCTATGATGTATGGGACTTTGGAGATCATTTGTGGCGCAGCAGTGTTGGACTTGCAGTACTATGATTTGAGCACAAGTGTCGTTATGAACTTGATTAACAGAACTGAGGCAACGCTGGTCTTTGTGACAATAAAGGATATCATGCTATCACGACAATCCAAGTCGGACAGGAACATCAATGCCTCTATCGGGGCTATCAAGATTATGGGATTTTTATTCCCAAAGTTTGCATACCAAATCAGCACGGCGGACTTGTTGAAGACTTTGAATGAACTCATCACTTGGGATAAGCCCAATTTGAACATCACAATTGTCAAGTTTGTTAACGAAACTCTCCTAAGCGGGGTGACCCTGGATCAAATCGGCGCTTCTCATTGGGATGCAGGTGAAATGTCCATCCTGAAACTACTTTCAAATATTGTAAAGAAGCTAACAAGGGACGAAGAGTATGAGGTTTATAGGCTTGTGTTGATTCAACTACAGAATTTATCGGAGTCATCCAGATACCCGGGAAGCTCAAGAAAATTGGTTGATTTCTTCATTGATAACTCCAAATTTTTGTCTGCCAAAGGTTGTTTAGATGTTTTGCGATACTATTCAATGGAAAACATGTGCTCACCGTTGAACCCAGAATGGAAGACAAACGTCGAAATGATCCTTCAAACGTTTTTTTATGACGACGGAAAGGATCTCACAGTCAGAATTGCCTGCATCAAGATGATTATTGACCTATTCAGCTCGACTTTATTAGTCAAGGATAACGAAGCCATGTCACTTGAAGTTGCTACGATTATAGTGAAAGCATTGACATTAGAGACAAATACAGAAGTTGTGATGGTCTTCACTGAGTTCATGACACAAACATTGCCATCAATACCCAACACTCTTTACCGATCTCTTCTTGAACAGCACTTTAGTCCAAGGTTGATTGGTTCTTCGCATAAACCAAGAAGAGGTAGTTTGGCAATTCTCAGCTCTGGAAGTAGTACAGACTTACAGATGTTCTCTGAGAAGACGTCTTTGACTTTGACAAAGACATTTGTAACGATCTTTACTCTCTGTCTTGACTCCGATGGTCGTAAGGCCTCCATGACATATGACTTACTAATTGAGATCACCAACTACGCACTAATGAAGAAGAATGTTGACGTTGATTTGTTGCTCATCACCTCAAGGCTCTTCACAAGAATTAGAGCTTCAGCAACCAAACAAGTCTATTTGACTACACCAACTGATATTGACGGTCTTTCTGCTGCTTTTGCCAGAAATTTGTATTTGAGAAAAGTGAAGGACTCCAACGTTTCGAATTTGAGTCTTGACGAAAAATGGACCTATCCTGAAGAAATTGATTACATCCCAGATGCAATTTTGGATAAGCCGTCCAATACATTGACCATATATGACAACACTTCAAATAAGCTGGAAACTATGCCCGCTATTGATATTGAAAAATGGTTGAATGTTGTCATTCACATCTTGGAGACATGTCCGCATTGGGAGATTTACTCGTTTATTTATGCTCATTTCTGCCCTCAACTGTCCAACATTAGTCTTTATGAAACCTGTGGCACTGGTATTAGAAAGTTTAGGTCTCTTGTATGTGACCAACTACAATTGAAATTGCCGTCCACTTTGAAAATTCCATCCAGCATGAACAGGCAAGATTTGCAAGTTGCCATCGTTAGAAATTTCACCCCATTGGTTTCATATCATGGTATATTCTCCAAGCAAGATGAAGATGAAATCATTTCTGCCTTACTTGTTGGATTGTCTTCTTGGGAAAAGACTGCTATTCCATGTATACATATTCTTACGGTTTGTTGTTATGAGTTGCCATTATCTATTAAGAAGTACATTTCTGCCATTTTGACCAAACTCCAAACCAGAATCTCGAGTGCATTTACTAGTGCTCATATTTTGGAATTCTTGTTATGTCTTTCTTACATTCCATCTTTGACTTCTAATTTCACAGTTGACGAGTTCAAGAGAGCATTTGGAATCACTTTCAAACTCATTCAATATGCTCATGACATTGCAGAGATCAAAGAGAACCAGCATAATGGTGCACTGGCTCATGGCACAGAACTTGAAGAGGATGTAATGCCTTCAACGGAGTCTTTAGAAATTACACCTGTGATTTCTATTTATCTCTTGTCACTCTCTTATGATGTCATTGCCAACTGGTTTTTGAACATGAGTTTGAGTAACAGAAGACAGCTTGCGTCTTTTATCATTAAAAATTTGATTCTCTCGCAAAGTAATCATGGCTCGGAAATCAACAACCAGAACATGTCCTTCTTGGATCTGATTTCCCGTTTCACTTATTCTGATTTGGAACTGAATTTCAGTCCTATTAGTCCCAAGAAATTTGTCGATGACGTCTCTGTTTTGAGTTCTAAATGGGTTTATGGAAACAGTATTGTTTCTGTTGATACGGATTCAAAGACTGGTGAATCTGTTGTCTGTGTGAGACGTGCTTCTGGGTCCACTGTATTCCGCATCACACCAGATGAATCAATGATTCCGTTATACACTAATCAACTGCACTCCAAGAATGAGAATGATTTGTTTTCGGCAAACTACATTCTTTTACAACTTATGGTTTATCCAGATTCTGCAAACTCAACAAAGCCCATCCCAATTCCTGACGACGTTGCCTTCAACAGATCCATTGCCAATTTTGATCGTATTCCGGTTGTTGGATTCCATAAGATTGGTTTGCTGTACATTGCCTCTGGTCAAACCACTGAGCAAGAAATTCTATCTAATAGTTGTGGATCCCAAGAATTTGAAGAGTTTTTAAATAACTTCGGCAGACCAATCACATTGAAGGGTTGCAAGAGCTTCTATGTTGGTGGGCTTGACACAGAGAACGATGCGGATGGTGATATTGCATATGGCTGGAATGATAAGATTCTGCAGTTGATTTTCCATACCACAACATTGATGCCATCAAACAGGGAGGATCCTCAATTCTCCAACAAAAAGAGACACATAGGAAACAACTATGTTAACATCTTTTTTGATGAGTCTGGGTTACCGTTTGATTTCAACATTATCAAATCCCAGTTCAACTTTTTGAACATTGTCATTCAGCCCCACAGCATTTCTTTCGATAAGAACAGGAGCGAGACTACGCATATCAAGAAGTACAAAGTCAAGGTCCACAGAAGATCCGGTGTTCCGGGGTTGTTTGCGACATGTCACTTCAAGATTGTCTCAGAGGAGAACCTGCCTACATTTGTGCGAACTTTGGCGCTTGTTGCCGATCAGTTCGCGCAAGTGTGGCATTCCAACGGCAATCATGCGTCTAACTGGTCGCACAGAATGAGACAGATCTTGCAAATCAAAGAAAAGGCTATCAACGCCCACGAACAATTGAAGAGCGACACGCACGATGACGCCAAGGGCGAACAAAAAACCTCTACCGGTCAAGGATTCCTAAACCAAATCTCCTCACACGGAAGTGATGGTGTCAAGCGAAGCAACAGTGTCAACAGACCCACCGTCAATACTAATCAGTATGAGTTCGCCGACGAGGACGACATCACCATCTTCAAGAACTTGGAGTTCACCTCCTTTACCAAATGACAGCCTTTCCCGGGAAAAAAAATAGGCATGAAACAAGAATGTGTACATAAGAATGAAATCTACGCTCTACAGCTTTTTCTTTTCTACCCCTGTTACGTACCGGTGCAGGTTTTTAGGCTCACGGGACATGAGCCCCATGAGCACCCCTACAACGCTAAAGCGGTCGTGCAGCCGTCAGCCCTTGAGCAGACGGTGGCTAGCACCGTCCCTGGCTCTGTAATGCACGGCTCTGCAATGCACACAAGTGGTGTCGACTACTATAGCGACGGTAGGCGTTTCGTGCCCTCGCCTGCTGTACAAGCCCGCTGTCCTGAATGGGCCAGTATGTAGAAAGAAATTTAGATAACCAGCGGTGGTCTTCACCACGTCCGGCCGCAGGGCGTGTGTTTATGAGTGTGTGCGCTTGGTTCTTGGTTCTTGGTTCTCGGGGCTTGGTTTTGGTTATGCAGGTTGTGTCTGAGTGTCCGCAAGCCCAGGGGACTTGGGACGCCGGAATGTCTGCTCGCTCGGCGCCAGCGCCCAAGCCCTCCCCATATCGACACACAGACATGCCCACTCAGGCATGCTAGGGGCCTTTCTCAGACCGGGGCGTAGCTTTTCATATTTCACACACGGCGTGCCCGCGGTATCGTTGCGGCGGTGTTTGATTTGAAGAAGCCGTTCGACGTTACAACGGAATGCAGCAATGCGGAAAAAAAAAGGCGCGAGGCCAAGACTTGGTGCACCTGGGTCTTTTAAACATCAACACCTGCCATCTTTCTTACAACGAAGCAATCTCTGCAAGTTCAGCTTCGTCCATCACGCGCTCGTGACTTGCTCCTGCAGTGTTGACACACGGCACTACCGAGCACACACTAACACATACACACACAGAGGTCGAGGTCGAGGTCTCTTCTGCTCCCCGCAAACCATCAAAAGACGCAGAGAGAGAGATATAGCCGGCAGATAACGAGGATGTCTTCACCGCTAACGGTCGCTGCGGACGACCCGTTCGACTCGTCGATGATGTCACAGCTGGAGCCTGTAGGCTCTCGCTGGAACCGGTTCAAGAACTCGTTCAAGCCTGCACAAGAGGAAGACCCTACGTCGGGATCAAATGTCTTTGTTTCAAAGTTTGAGATGAAGCTCGATGATAACGAGCTGACAGACCTGCAACGGGCTGCGATCAACTCGTCACGCACCCAGATGAAGCAGCAGCTCCATCTACGCCATCTGATGATGATAGCCATCGGTGCCACTGTTGGTACTGGTTTGTTCGTCAACTCTGGGAGTGCGCTAGCGACGGGCGGGCCTGCCTCTCTGGTTATAGGGTGGTTTATCGTGGCCACGATGATGTACTGCACCATGATTGCACTGGCTGAGCTGTGTGTCACATTTCCTGTCACGGGTGGGTTCATCACACACGCAACGCGCTTCATCGACCCGTCGTTTGGATTTGCGATGGGCTGGTCCTATGCCGTTCAGTGGATTGTGGCACTTCCCTTGACACTTGTTGCTGCGGCAATCACGATCCGTTATTGGAGAGAAGACATCAACGCAGATATCTGGGTTGCAGTGTTTTACGTGTTCATCTTCTTTCTGAATATGCTCCATGTACGGCACTTTGGTGAGTCTGAAGTGTTTTTCGGTATTGTTAAGCTGCTTTCATTGGCTGGGTTTTTCATCTTGGCCATAGTGTTAATCTGTGGTGGTGGCCCGAAAGGTGGATACATTGGGGGCCATTATTGGCACAGTCCTGGTGCTTTTTCAAACGGCTTTAAAGGTGTCTGTTCTGTTTTTGTCACTGCTGCTTTTTCGTTTGCAGGCACCGAGGTTATTGGCATGTCTGCGGCCGAGACTGAAGACCCTAGAACTACGATTCCGTCGGCGGCCAAGAAGACGTTTTGGATCATTACATTCTCATATATTATCACGCTGATTCTCATTGGATGTCTTGTTCCGTACGATGAGCAGCGTCTTATCGTTGGTGATTCGTACGCCTCGGTTTCTCCGTTCGTCATCTCCATCCAAAACGCAGGCATCAAGGGGCTGCCATCCTTGATGAACGTTATCATCCTCTTTGCTATTTTATCGGTGGCCAACTCCTCAGTCTATGCAACGTCTCGTGTTTTGGCGTCTCTGGCCGATATCGGCCACGCCCCATCTTTCCTATCGTACATTGACAGAACTGGCCGGCCGCTGTACGCCAACTTTGTAACCTTCATTTTTGGTCTTATTGCCTTTGTTGCAGCCTCCTCCAAGGAATCCGAGGTGTTTGTGTGGCTCCTTGCCCTCACATCCCTCTCCACAATCTTTGCCTGGGTTGGCATTTGCGTCTCCCACATCAGATTCAGACAAGCGTTGAAAACGCAGGGCCGTACTTACAACGAAATCACATACGTTGCTCCTTTGGGAGTGTGGGGGTCCATTTACGGAGTCGCCATGAACTTTTTGGTTTTGATGGGACAGTTCTGGGTGGCGCTGTTCCCTGGCGCAAGCGCAGACGCCAAGGCCTTCTTTGAGGTGTTCCTTTCGTTGTGCATCTTCATTGTCCTCTACTTTGGCCACAAGCTCTGGAAGCGCAACTGGATCTTCATGATCTCGCCCATGGAGCTGGACATTGACACGGGAAGAAAGCACTTCGACATCGAGCTGCTCAAGCAGGAGGTTATCTACGAGAACGAGCAGATCTCGGCAAGCCCCTGGTGGTACAGACTCTACCGCATCCTCTGCTGAGAAGTGCCTACTTCTCCTCTCTTTTAATCATTGCACACCATTGCACACTCCGGCTTTGCCGGAGTGTGTCTTCATGTACTTCTCCTGTCCTAATCGAAGCCCGCTCTGCGTCGCCAACTATACACAAACACATAATTACATTCACGTAGACAAGAGTGCCCCATTCCCCTCCCCCTCCCCCTCCATCCAGTCTGTCGCTCTGCGCGCGACTGTGGTGTCCGGAAGAAGGGCCCGGGGCAGTAGCCGGGGCAACGCTCCCTGGCCGATCTGGCGCTGGCAAAAGAGAAGAGCCGCCTGGAACAGGCCTCTGTCCTTGATCCCAATTGCAGACAGAGAGACCAGCACCGCGTGTGACCCGTCCCGTGCGGCTCCCACTGCCATCACACACTAGCAGCACACTCACACACCCTCTCTCTTTCCCTGCCGCCGGCGCCCGAAGCCCACTCCGCCAGACGTGGCACGCTTCGCTCTTCACGGTGGCCGACCGGAGCCGTGGGGTTGCGCGCGAACGGGCGGCCAATCACGGCGCGGTGAAAGGTCAGAGCGCTGGCGTGGCTGCGGACCTTTCCCGAGCTCGGTCCTGCGCGCACGCGCTCGGTACCGCGACGCCCAGATGAGTATCCCCCGGCAAAGCGGGAAGGCTGGGCACGGTGCGGGCCAATCAGGCGCGCAGGATTCGTGCTTACATGGCCGGGCGAGGGGCGTGGTCTGGCGGTGGTGCGGGCTGCGGTGGTGGCGTTTCCAGGCTGGGCGGTGTGCTGGG
>JAKTVL010000026.1:0-116888 GCA_030557175.1 Petasospora japonica
GGAGGAGGAGGAGGAGGAGGAGGAGGAGGAGGCATCCTCAGTAATAGTAGAGGAGAGATCCCAAGTAGTTGTGGCTCTCTTGACAAACTTTTTACCATCAGCAGTAGTTATCTCTAGATGAGCACTAGAAGACCATTGAGAGCCAGAAATGATCTTACCATCGAGAATGATTTCAACAACGTCAGTCAACTCAACAGCAACGTCAAAGACCAAAGAAATGGAGCTTGAAGTCACGTTGATCTCAGCTTCGGCCGAAACGTTTTGGCCATTGACTGTAATAGTAGCCCCATTGTAATCGAAAGATCCAAGAGAACCATCTTGAGAAACGGTCAAATCAACCGAGCTCCATGGTCCAAGTGCGCCTGGAATAGACAAAGACCAACGTGGAGAACCACCATTGTAAGAGCCAGAGAATGTTGGCTCAATAACAGAAGAAGAGGAAGCAGCGGAAGAGGAAGAAGCGGAAGAGGAAGAAGCGGAAGAGGAAGCAGCGGAGGAGGAAGCAGCGGAAGAGTAGGCGACTGATGACACCTCTGATGAAGAAGCGAATGAAGAGGTGTCAGATTGCACAAGTGAAGAGGAAGGACTAGATAAAGCAGATGATGGCGTGCTGTCAGAAGAGATGGATAGAGATGAAGATTGGGCAGCTTCTGATGATGATGGGATTTGCTCAGAGATCGAGGATGATGTATCATATGAGGATGAAGAAACAGAAGATGAGTCGAACGATGAAATGGAAGAGACAGAACTATCAACGAGAGAGCTGAGGTCAGCTGATGTATACTGTATCACAGAAGACGAAGATTCGAACGCTGAACTGGACTCGAAAATAGATTCAATGGAGCTCTCAGAAGACGAAGCGCTAATATCACCGTTCGGTCTGAAGTAATAAGTAGCATCCCGACCGTTTGTTGAGTTACAATTATAGGCGTAAACACCGAACGCCCTAGAGCACTGGTCGTAATCAGCACTAGTCAAGTAGGTGTACCTCAAGGTGTAGAAGTAGCTGGAACAAGTGTACGTGTAAAGATATCTTGTGCCGTTGTAGGTAATGAGGAAAGACAAGTTGTTCTGAATACTTGTAGTTGATGATGTGGTAGAGACTGCAATAGCACCCTGCTTGAGATTTGTCCAGAACTCAGTTGGTTCCTCGATCCGAGCACTCTCAAGCTTGGTGGCGGTGATGAACTGGATATCGGTGACAAGATCCTGGTCCTCCGTGAAGTTCAGCAGCTGGTATGTTCTGTACTTGATGGTTCCCGTGGTAGTGTCATTCAAGAGATCATTCCAAGTGGTGTAGTAGGCGTTGAATGGGAACCAAGTGTTGGTAGTCAAGGTACCAAAAGAAGTTAAGCAACCTTCGGTTGTCACTGTACCATCTTCACTCTCGAAATCATAAGTGAATGACAAATCAGTAGTGACAGTGTGTGTTGTAGCAGTGTAAGTTCCAGTGGAGGAAGAGGAGGTAGTTTGGCTAGCTAAAGAAGAAGTAGCTTGGGAAGAAATAATAATAGAAGAAGAGGATGAAGAAGGAGATGAAACCGACGAAGATGGTGGAGTTGCGGACGAGACGCCTGAGGTCTCAGAAAAGGAAGAGGACGACAAAGAGGACGATGGGGTGGTAGCAGTAGTACATCCACCGGTGTAATCACAGGCCTGTGCGTTGGTGTCAATGGTATAACTGTCACTCAAAGTGGTTGAGCATCTCAGTGTACCAGTTGGTTCGGTAGAGAGGGTGGAGCAAGCGGCCAAGGCAGATGACACATAACCACCATAATACTTCCACAAAGTCCAACCGCAAGCCATACAAGAAGGATAGTAGTAGTTCAAGTCAGAGCTATCAGAGCAGAGACAAGTGGTGTTGTATGGACCAGCGTAACTGTTTTCGGTGTTCAAGGAACACGAGGTACCACCAATGATGAGCAAACCACAGGCAGCATGGCAAGCAATTGTAGCACAATCATCTGCAGAGGCAGCGAGAGCGTATGCTTCGGGATCTGGGTGAGAAATGGCGAGCGCTTCTGCGTAGGCGTCAGCATAAGCGTTGGCAGCAGCAGCGGCCTGAGGATTGGCACTAGCCCAAGGGAGTGCCTCAGCTATGGCGTTGGCCACAGTGAATTGGAGCAAAGTCAACAGAGTGACAAAGCAAGCCGTAAGTTTCATAACGAGTGAATAAAGGTGAAAGGCTTTTAGCGAAGAGCCTCATGCACGCAAGAAAGCTCCATATCTAAAGCGGATCCTACTAGCTACTTATAGGCCGACGAGACAGAATACCTTCTGCGCAAAGACTATGCCTTAGAGCGCATCAATGACTGCCGATACCCGTTCTGACTTACGGCCTGGCCCTTAGCGTTTGGTGGGGGCGTCCCTAGCGGTACATAGCGGAGTTTATCAAGGTGTGTTTTGGCATGAAAAACACCCAGTCTGGGCGCCTGCTAACGCCAAAGGAGGACGCGTCAGGAAGGTGCACAAGGCGAGAATGACGCTCCGCAGCTGGTGCTTTTATCGGACCTTGGCCTTCTCAGCACTTTGGCGGATCTGGAACGCCTGGAGCGTAGGCCGCAATGAGGGCCGCTTCTTGCTCATCCGCAGTATCTCAGAAGCGCTCGCTCATTGTTTACAACGGGCTTTTGAAAGCCCAAGGCCCTATCCGTGTTTGCAGCGTTGTATAGGCGACCGCACGCGCCTGCTGCCACGACTACATGTTTGTTGTTTGTATTCGCTGCCAACCTTCCGACAGTAGACCATACAGGGGTGTACTTGTCGTTTATGCAAGTCACGCCTTGGGATTCAAAGGTGAATGGACAAGACATAGATGGTTGCACCCTCGGCCTATAGTATAGGCCTTCTTGTTATAGGGAATAGAGAAGCTGGGCCGAAGACCAGTGAAGAGGTTGGATCTGGGAAGCTGCCGAGGTCATATTTCCGAGTCGTCCCTAAAGACCAGGGAAGTGGCCAGCTGTGGTTGACAGTCCGGGCTTGCTTCGCTGGAAAATGGGTCTGTCTGTAAGCCGAATGTTTGTTTTGTACCAGATAGTAATCCACTTAAGAGTATGTGTGGCCCACATTTGTGCTTTCATCTAAGTCGCCTGAAGAGTGTTTCTCTTTTGGTTTCGTAGCTGAACCCCAGAATGGCCCGCCCAATATTTCGGGACCAATTGGAAGTAATAGAGAGGGACTCACCATATTGGAGGCGCTCCCGCACCTGAACCGGCAAAAGTTATTATTTGGTGCGGATTATGAACAAGACTTGGCTTTGGACTTGATATCGTCCCTCTATTCAAAAAGATCACGAGCCCTGAAGGCCAGTCTCCACCCGGGGAATGCCGCCGTCAAAGAAGCAGCACACAATCATCGCAGCCACTACCTCACAACTTTACACTCTATAAAGCTCCAAATAAGTAAAGCTAACATGCAATCCAAAAACAGATCCTCAACGATTGACTCACGACGCAGTGCACACTCCATTGTGTCTGTGAACAAAGACTCATATGATTATCTCGCAAAGGTGATCGTAGTGGGTGCATCATCAACGGGGAAGACCTGTCTTCTTCATCGATACATCCAAGGCCATTTTCCGGAGAAATCATCACAGACTATTGGAGTGGAGTTCAGTTCTCGGGTTTCCCAACTGAGTAATGGCGTCGTACTCAAATTACAGCTCTGGGATACAGCAGGTCAAGAAAGATTCAGGTCATTAACAAGGGCCTACTATCGTGGAAGCGCTGGTGTCGTCCTCGTCTTTGACCTCACGGCAAGACATACGTTGGAGATGATACGGGAACACTGGATGGATGCATTAGCATTAGGCAAGGTGCCTAGTGCCGTGCTTATTGGGAACAAGGGGGATATGGTTTGCGACACAGACTCAACATTGGTGGTGACAGATGCTGAGGTGGAGGAATTCCTTGCTGGACTTGAAGGGGGTGACGCTATCCAATACATCAAAGCCTCTGCAGCCACAGGAGAAAATGTAAATTTGGCTTTTTCTACATTAGCTGAATCCATCTTCACAAAGATCGAATTGGGAGTGATAGACCCAGAAGATCAGAGCTATGGAGTTCAATACGGTGACATACCAAACTGGGGAAACACGATTTCCACACAAGCATTCCAAGGTCATATCGTACGAAGAAAACAAACTACGCTTAGCCTTGTTGAGAGGACAGGCTCAGAGAGCAACAATGGGTGCCCCTGTTAGATGTACAAATTAGATATGTATAAAACACTCCTCTCGTCTCATCTGTATATGTTATTTGGTCATTAGTGTGTCGTGGATGTTGTCGTCTCCTCCGCCGTAATGTCATTCATCTCAATTCCTTGGTTTGGCCCACGGGCTTGTCCCATCTCTGCATCGGCCAATCCTTCAAAGAAAGTGTCTCTCAGTTCCCTCCATCTGGAAGTGTATGTGCCCAATGATACTAGAATCAGACTCGAAGCGCCCTGAACACACCACCAAATTAATGAAGAGGGCAGAGTTCCAGTATAAACCCATGTCACAACGACATTGATAGCATGAATTGTCAATGCAAAATCCCATGCGAGCTTAGAGCGACCCACAATTATGGTCATAAACAGAACACAGATGAAGGAATCACACAGCCACATACCAATCAAATAAACACCCAGCGAGTTCTCCAATGATACTGTCTCCCATGAGAAGATCCAATCCCAACTGAAATTAAGGCCTTGAAGCCATGCAACAAGATAACATGACACCGAGGCAGTGAGATAGTAGAAACATTGCAGTATAACAATCTGTTTGAAGATGGTGACGGGCGAGAGCTGATCCGACGACTTGAAGGCGAACTCGGTGTAATGCGGTAGTCTCGTGAAGCCCGAGGCGTAGTGTCGTAGCGTGCTAGTAAACGATGATACCGAAACCATTTTGTATTCCTCGGCAATTGTTTGTTGATTATATTTCATGACTTTAACCAAGCTTTTCAGGCTTTTCAGTCTCCCTTTCTTGTGGACCGCGTTTGTCAGAAATTGGCGTGATCGGAAGAATAAGGAAATACAAAGCGTAATTCAGCGAAACTTTTGCGCAAACTTTTGCGCAAAGAAATTTGGCGGGATGGGAAAAATTTATAGCGATGAGCTTCTGCAGAAGCTCAACTCCCCACACCTTAGAGAGGAAAAAACCTACGGCTTTCAAGATGGCCAAGTTTACACTCATAAACGGTGATGTTCCAACAATCTCTGACTCTGACTCTGACATCCCAGATCTGGACTCTGAAGAAGTAGAAGAAGGTGAAGAAGAAGAAGAAGTGAAGGCCGAGGAGCCAGCTGCACAGAAACCGAAGAACAAGAAGAAGAAGAAAGGCAAGAAGACCCAGAAATTGGCACAAGATTCTGACGAAGATGAAAAGAACGCTGACTTTGATCCAGGGTTTAACTTTGACCTCGAGGATGGTCAAATAAAGACCACCTTTGAGGGTTGGGAGTTTAAAGGTGATGAGAAGACAGAGTTCAGTAAGAAGGATGTGGATCTTGATTCCATCATTAGAAGGAAGGGTGGTTTGGGCCAGCTCGCCGGCTCAAAACAGGATGCAAGCGATGCAGAAGAAACGGATGAAGAGAGTCAAGGCGACGATGAAAAGGACAATGAAGACGATGAAGAGCTCGCCTTGGATGGATTCGGAATGGGTTTCTCTAAGGAGACCAATCCGGAGAACCAAGAAGAGGGAGGGAATGACAGCGAGGGTGCAGATGAAGAAGGTGAAGAGAACGATCAAGATGAAACTCCTATTGGAGATGAAGAGGAGTTGAAAGACCAGGAACAAGACGAAGATTCACCAGAAGAGATGGCCAAGTTCTACGCCCCAGAGACAGAAGCTAATGAGGCCAAGAAGCAAATACACAAAACCTTCCAGTCCCTGGATCTCTCTCGTCCAGTTCTCAAGGGACTTTCTGCATTGGGATACACCAAGCCTTCTCCAATCCAGAGTGCAACGATCCCTATTGCACTTTTGGGTAAAGACATCATCGCCGGTGCTGTTACTGGTTCTGGTAAGACTGCGGCATATTTGACACCAGTTATAGAGAGACTCCTTTTCAAACCATCCAAGGTGGCTGCAACAAGAGTTATCGTCCTTGCACCAACAAGAGAATTGGCTATCCAGGTTTCCGATGTTGGTAAGAAGATTGGTAAGTTTGTGAATGGTCTTTCATTCGGTTTGGCAGTTGGTGGTTTGAACTTGAGACAACAAGAACAAGAACTGAAGCAGAGACCAGATATTGTCATCGCCACGCCTGGTAGATTTATTGACCACTTAAGAAACTCCGCCAGTTTCTCAGTTGACTCTGTGGAAATTTTAATAGTGGACGAAGCTGATAGAATGCTTGAAGAAGGTTTCCAGAAAGAACTCACTGAAATTCTTGAAATTTTGCCTACAAAAAGACAAACGATGCTGTTTTCTGCGACAATGAATTCCAAGATTAAATCTCTCGTGCAATTGTCTATGAAGAAGCCAGTTAGAATCATGATCGATCCACCTAAGCAAGCCGCAACAGGACTAGTCCAGGAGTTTGTTCGTATCAGAAAGAGAGATCACCTGAAGCCATCTGTGCTTTTCAACATTCTCAAAAAATTCTCCAAGGATCAAAGAATCGTCATTTTTGTTGCTAGAAAGGAACAGGCACACAAACTGAGAATTGTACTTGGTCTTCTGGGTCTCAAAGTATCGGAGCTCCATGGTTCCTTGACACAAGACCAACGTATCCAGTCCATTAATAACTTCAAAAGCCTAACGGTGCCAATCCTTATATGTACAGATTTGGCTTCTAGAGGTCTTGATATTCCAAAGATTGAGGTGGTTGTTAACTTCGACATGCCAAAGAACTACGAGGTGTATCTCCACAGAGTTGGTCGTACAGCCAGAGGTGGTCGTGAGGGTAAGTCCATCTCCTTCGTAGGTGAAGGCTCAACTGATAGAGCCATTGTAAAGGATGCCATTAAGAGTTCGGAGACAAATCCAAACACCAAAGTAAGTAAGACTGTTGGCCGTGAAGTGAATTGGCCAGAGGTGGAGGAGATCAACAAGCTCATTGAATCTAAACAGGATGTTGTTGAAGAAATTCTGCAAGAAGAGAAGGCTGAGAAGGAAATGCTTGCTGCTGAGATGGAGCTTCGCAAAGGTGAAAACCTCTTGAAATACAAGGCCGAGATCCAGGCCAGACCTAAGAGAACGTGGTTTGAGTCTGAGAAGGATAAGAAAATCTCAGCAAAGGAATTGAAAGAGAAGCAGACTAAGCTCAACAGTAAACAGAGAAAGCAGAAAGAAGCTAGAGAAGATCTGGGAGACAAGCGAATCTACAAGAAGACTAAAACTGATAGGGCTACAGATCAGGAACGTTTCTACAAGAAACAGAGGGCCAAGAAGAAATAATCAACACTCTTATCATAACAGCATGATACACATATTAAAAAATTTAGATGCATTAACAAATCCAGTGTAGGAATATCCTGTTTTTATTTAGATCACATTATGAAATCCCACAGATCAGGTGTAGTAGAAACCGGATGCTAACTTCTCCAAGTACTCCAAAGAAGGATTCTCTGTACCGATGCCAACGTCAGAAGCATTTGATGTTTCATCAAAGTTGAGTAATTGCACAGTTTTTCTGATTTCGAATAACTTATTGATCTGAGATTTGATCTCATCAGACAAATGACTGTGATTACCAATGAGGAAGTTCAGGCCATCCAACCAAATAAGGGAGTCAGTTTTCTTTGCATAGAAACTGAACAACGTACGGCCCTTACGGTTTACTAATGTAATATTACTAATTATGGTCTTATCAACTAGGTTAATAAGCCTGGAAGATTCTGGACCATGAGGTTGTTGCTGTTGCATTGCATGGTCAACTTGATGGATCTCTTCAATCTTGAAATTGGCAATAGAAGAGATGTCAATGGCACTTCCCACCTTATCAATGTTTGGAGTATTTGATGTTTTGAATTTATACTCCTTGTAGAGCAGTTGTTTGAAGTTTGGAGAAAGAATTATGAAGTAATAGCTCGAACTTGTTTGCAATGAGTTTTTGAAAGAAGGTAGATCGGCGTAGACCCAAGCTCCCTTCGCCAATTGGAGGAAACGCTGGTTCTTGACAAATTCAAACACTTGATCTTTCAACAGAATATCAAAATTTTGCATTTCAGAATGAGTTGAAGACTCCACATTGCTCTTGAAATTATTCAATTGAATCTTTCGAAGCTGCGCATATGTGATACCTTTAAACAGTTCGTTGATCTTACCCACGAGGTCTAACTCTTCAGGCTCAATGTTTTCATCAACATAAGTGTAAAGGATATCAATAAGAGGGAGAATAACACCGAGATCACTGATCTCAGCCTTGGACTCATTCCATATCTCCAGAAGTTTCGCTAATGTGGAATAATGAATCATGTCTCTGACGAATAGACTTCTTCCCAGGTTTGGATATGGATTTGACTGAGATTTAAAGATTTCAAGGATTCGGTTTGTCATCTTGTATGAAACCTGTGTAACTGGGAATATCTGTTCCTTTGAGAGATTGAAAAGGAGTTGCTCGTGGTATGCCTTTCTGAAAGTGATGTTCGGGTTCTCAAAGAAAAAGTAGAGATCAAGCAACTGAAGCATTGAGTATTGGCCCATGAGGAAGTCCTTTTCCTGAACCCTTGAAAGATTAGGAAATTGAGAAACTGATTTAGAAACAAGCTTTTGCTGGAATGTTGATAGCTCGTTGATCTTTACATTGTTGAGCATATCGTACATTTTTAAAAGCGAAATCTGGAGTCTTTTCACTGGCTCTCGCAGCACATCAACGAAACGAGGATCATCAGCGTAGTGATTGAGTAGCAAACTAAATTCGGAGGATTGGAAATAGAGAAGAACTTCCAACATGTGCGAAGTGGAGTTGAGTGCGACATGATCAATTGAGACGTAGGCATCCAAGAACTCGAGAGTGAACGCGATCAAGTCCACATTCTCCACATATAGCTTTGCCGCCAGGACATCAATGAAACTCAGGTTCGAATTGACTGAATTGAGGAAAGGGATGAGGTAGCTTGCCGCTGGGATGGACTCGAAGAGCTTTCCTTTTGCCACAAGAAGAAGGACACGAAGAGCAGCCACGACGACGTCGGTAGTCACAGCCTTGGTGAGGAATCCCACTATGGAAGAAAGAAGAGTCTCATCTAAGATATCGGAAAATCTATTATTGCGCTTGGAGAGCCGCAGAACACTCGCCAGAACTACCGTTGCCTGTGCCTTCTCTGTATTGTTACCGATGAGAATGTGTTGGCGGAGGTCTTGAGCGCTTTGAATCGAGTGCTGAGGGTCCAAATACGTGTTTTTAGAGCGGTTTTTTTCGATAGACAGCTCGATTTGTTTAACTGATGGAGATGTGGTCATTTTTTGGAGATCTCACCTAGCACGAGTTTGGGCTTTAAGAACATTCCAATCAGATGGAGAAAAGGCTTTTGCCCTCTGCGAACTTCGTCCAGGGAATCTGCGTGTCCATACCAGTAAATACCGGTTTGAGCACATATTCCTATTTGGGATTAAGCCTTTCGTATACGGGGCTGTTCCATACAGATAACTGTCGTTTAATTAGATTGTCATAATATCACCAGAAGATTTCTTATCTTGAGATAATCTTTTTTTGATTTGTTTGTTCATCGTGTCTAGCACACTGTGAAGGACTGTGTCCTCTTTGGTGTACCCTCTCTTGTAGGTAGCCTTGATCCCCTTTGCCTCACAGAAGGAGCAATTGCGGAACTTAATAAGTTTGGAGTTTGACAACAGCAACTGGAAACCCTCATGAACTTCGGAATCTGATAAGAAGAGGGAAATGAGAGCAGAGTCATCTACGGCGGACGTCATAGGATTGCAGGAGACGCTAGTTTCATCAACGTCCTGCTCCACAACTTCTATGTACGCATCGCACTTGATCTTCTTCCTTCTGCACAAATCACATGAAGGACCAACCCTCTGTCTTGATGACTTCCCAGTGAGATGTCTTTGAATTCTTCTGGTTTTCGGCCTTGTAGCTTGTTTTGGTTGTTTCTTGATGGATTTCGGCACCGGCTTGATTGTTGGCGTGATTGCAACGAATTGAGTTGGCTTTGGGGCCTCTTTAAGAAACTCGGTGTTGGCGTCATCAAGAGTGACTGCATTTGGAACCGAAGAGATGGACCCCATTGAGCGCCCAACAAGCTGTGAGACGACTTCCAGCTCGAGCTCTTCAGTAGAGCGCTCGCAGTGATAGCATCCACAGGAGGAGGTCTCGGATGAGGCCACCGAAGAAGAACGAGAGAATACATCGCTAACAGCTGAGTTGTTCCTCTTGTAAGCAGAGTAGAGGAAATTTGCTGATGATGCACGTGATGAGGAAGTATTGACAAAGGGGTTTGGTGAGACTGGAGCGAACGATACTTTACTATTACTCTCGGTAAAGGAGGGCTTCCATGGCACAATTGACTCTTGTTGAGCTGTGCATACATTGTTCCGCAAGATTTGCTCGATACTCAGGTTTCTCAATGCGGCTGTTTCAAAATCAGAGGAGTAGCAGAATGAATCGATTGGTGGAAGTCTGACCGTTGGAAGAACATGCTTCTTTGGGGAAGGAAGAAGGAGCTGTCTGTTCTGGACATTGAGGGTGTAGCTCATTGTGGATGGTTTTATGGTTCCGGACCCGTGTCCAGATGACCAGATACCCCGGCTGCACTGCAAATATATAATCCACCCAGATGATGTTCCACATGCTGCTTCTACTCTGTTGGTTATCGATGATACGCAACTCCGCAAACCCCACCCCTTGGTTTGCAAGTCCGGGTGTTATAGGTTATCACCCGTGTGGTTATAGGCATGCGCTCCGAGCCACAGCGGGCCAGATGCGACGGAAGTCTTCTAAATACATCTTTAGACGTTTGATTGCTATTGTGAATTATGCACCCATGTGGGTGCAAGAAGGTAGGTGCTCTAATGCCGCTTAAAGTGATCCTCATTCAGATTTTTGAGGACGCCATGTTGACACAAAGCCGGAAGTCCGGCCACACATTTGATTTCGAAAACTTCATAATTTGCCACATAGATATGTGATCATAAACTGTGACCCCGAAAATTTTTGCAAAAGTACCAGGGTTAGCTGTCTAGTGTTTTCAAAGGTCTTCATTGGGTGATACTCCACTCTACCTGCTGCTTCTGTTGGATTCGTTGTTTTATCATTTGCAGATCAACACGCTTGTTCCTCACATTACGCACCCTGGAGATGCCGGATTCATTTGAAGACCCCCCACAAAGAGGTCACGAGTCACCTTTGCGTATCAGAAGGAAGCTTAAGAAATTAATGGGTGCCAGAGAGCACACCGCCGATCTTGAGCATGAATCCGTTGGTGACAGTAAAGAGGTGGAAGGAATAAGCATACAGCCCGAAACCAGCTCTACACAACAAAACGAATCACAACACAAGGATATATCCAAAAAACCTGAAGAGCATTATCTGAATGGATTAAAGCAAGAACTGAAGGAATATCCTTTACTGATGGCACCAGAAGAAATTGCAATACCCGGGCGGCTAGACAAAGAGATCAGCGATCATGAACATTTTGAAGAGCGGTCTTTGACTTCTTCTAGCGACGATCACGGATCAGAAGGCGAAAGCGAAGCTGACGGTGATGAGGAGGAAGAAATTACCAGAAGCCTCGAATTGGAGCTCAATGCAGCACTGGCTGAAGAGATGGATGCTGCGACTACAACATCAGAGACGCCTTCAGAGAAGGCAAATCATGAACTGACCAAACGCAACACAATACGAAACCAATCGCTTCGAGTTTCTCAAGATGCCGACATATTTACTGATTATGTGATGAGTGTCAAGCAAGCACAGAGCTCCCCTGACAAAAGGCAAAGCGACCTTCTGGAGAAGTTGAGTCAATGTCGGTTGATGTTTTATGATCCTTTAGAGGGAAAGAAGAACCCAAAATTGAGATATAAGTGGAGGGTCTGGATTGAGGATCGGTATGTGAATAAACAATAATTGAGGGACTAACTTTCGAACTGCTACTAACATCAATGGCAGTAAAGGTGATGGATTTCCTCACCATTGTCACGACCTTCAACATTTCAAGAGGTCAAAGACACGTTGCAAAGACTTTAGAAGCCGAACCTGTACGTCATGGAAAGATTTAAAACATACGATGGAGTTAATAACTTTGCTTCTCCAAGAGCCAGTCCCACGAAACACAGATATCCATTTGTACCATGTTTTCAAGCATGGTGTGTATCCCAGGGGTTCTGATAGTGAGTTGAAAAACAGTTTCTGTCTCATTATTCAGGTTCCTATTGAACACAGCTTTATGTTGGTCTATTCACTTACCAATGTTTTTGCAAATGAGACCGATTATGTGTTCTACGATAGAGAGTTTGATGTTAAGCCTTTCCGGAGGGATGTCCTTGGGGTCAGCTTTTTGAAGTTACCAAATTACATCACTACCAAAGTTTGGTTGAGAGCCTTACCATTTTATAAAGGTGAACAAAAGGTAGATCCAAACAGATGGAGACTTATACATCTTTGTCAACTTTTGTTTGATGTCTCGGATGGGCGTCTTTTCTCCGCCGTGGCAGTGGCCAAGTACTCTAACAATCTGGTGAACAGTACTCGTGCACATTTGGTATTTGGTCCCATGTGATACACTTTTAGATGATATAACAAGAGAAATAAATATATAGATCTATAAGTTACATTAAAAGACTTCAGAAACAGACATCTTCACGTCTCCAAGGACATTCTAGCCAATTGGAGAACGGCCTCTTTGGTCTTGGCGCCACCAATGAAACCAGCGGCATGGATGAAGACGCAGCCTGCAACGCCAGTTACCTCACTGAGTGCATCATCTCTCAAACCTCTCCATGCTTCAGGCAATGGTTTTCTGTTGTTGAAATCAGTTGATGTGAACGGAACAGTAGAGATTCTCCAGTTAGAGCCAGAATCAGAAAAGAGAACGTATAGAGTTTCACCATGCTTTCCATTAGCTCTCTCAACGTTGTAAAGATGCTCCTTCCATGGAACGAATTGATCCAATACGAGAATCTTTCCGGATGGATCAACTTCGTATCTGGAGTTGAATGCCTTCTCAACAACGTTCTTTGCTGGCAGCCATGATAATCCCAACGATCTGACAACGTTTGTGAATGCGGTTCCCATGAGTTCAGACGCAACAAGGAATTGTCTGTCAAAGTCTGCTGGCGTATCACTCTCAGTCCAGAATGGGTTCAAGTTCGCAACGAGTGAAGGCAAGGTGATGGATTTGTCTTTGAATCTGGATTTGAGGTCTCTCTCGGTGTATTTGTGGATGCCATTATCATTAGCATCTAAAGCTTCAACAAACTCAGCGTAAACCTTTGAGTAGAGCAAATCCTTCACGGAGTCATCTTGGGTCTTGAGGAGCTCACCAATGACTTCCTTACCAAAGTGCTTGTAGACGAGACCAGCAGAAGAGAGCTTAGTGGTGTAAGAGTGACCATTCACTTCACCGAACACCTCCTCGAAACCACGCTGGTGGTGATCAAAGAACTTCTTTCCGTCGTATTTACCGCCCACATCTACAACAATGTCAGCAGCCTCCCAGTCATCAGGGTTTCTAGAACGCACGAGGTTGGCATCGTGGTACTTTGGAAGAAGACGCAACATGTACACAGCAAGGGCCTCATCGGCATGGAACGAGCCGTTATGTGTGCAAATTGTTAATGGTGAGGACATAGTCTTTTGCTTCTTGCTTGGTTGTTCGGACATGGATGCTTCAAAACTGATATGTGAAGAGGAGAGACGAGGACGCATCTGCTTATGCCCTTTGCGGAAAATTTGGGTGGATGACAAGAGCACAGAATGTGATTGGCCCTTCGGCGCTGAGTACCTTACCGCACTCCAGACAATTACCATATATATCAAGAAGAATTGTGCCTGTTGGCTGAATAAACTCAAGTATAACTGAAAACCTGTTTATGGCCTGCAGAGATAAGAGGAAGGGCTGTTCCACTCGTCACAGCACACAGCCATTCAAAATGTGTGTCCTAACCGGACTTTTTTTTTTCAACAACTCCACCGCGATGATGAAAAAGACATCAAAATCAACTATAATATCTTCTCAAGATTTCCTGTAAATTCACATCAATAACATCAAAATGCCTCCAAAGAAAGCTACGGAAGAGAAGAAAATCCTCCTCGGTCGTCCAGGTAACAACTTGAAGTCTGGTATTGTCGGTCTTGCTAACGTCGGTAAGTCCACTTTCTTCCAGGCCATTACCAGATGCCCATTGGGTAACCCTGCCAACTACCCATTCGCTACTATTGACCCAGAGGAAGCCCGTGTCATTGTGCCATCCCCTAAGTTGGAGAAGCTCACTGAGATCTACAACCCAAAGTCTGTCGTTCCGGCTCACTTGACTATTTATGATATTGCTGGTCTGACCAAGGGTGCCTCTGCCGGTGAAGGTCTTGGTAACGCTTTCTTGTCCCACATTAGAGCCGTTGATGCCATCTACCAGGTCGTTCGTTGTTTTGATGATGCTGAAATTATTCACATTGAAGGTGACGTTAACCCAGTCCGTGACTTGGAGATTATCCACCAGGAGTTGAGACTTAAGGACATTGAGTTTGCTGAGAAGCACTTGGAGTCCGTCCTCAAGATCACCAAGAAGGGTGGACAGTCTCTTGAGGTCAAGGCTAAGAAGGAGGAAGCCATTCTCGTCGAGAAAATCATTCAGCTTTTGAAGGATGGTCAAAGAGTCGCCAACCAGACATGGACTTCTAAGGAGGTCGAGGTGATCAACTCTATGTTGCTCCTCACTGCTAAGCCAGTCATCTATCTTATTAACTTGTCTGAGAGAGACTTTGTTAGAAAGAAAAACAAACACCTTCTGGGTATTAAGGAGTGGATTGACAAGTACTCCCCAGGTGATTTGATCATTCCATTCTCCGTTTGTCTTGAGGAGAAGCTTTCCCACATGGAAACTGATGAAGAGAGAGCTGCAGAGGAAGAGAAGGTTGGTGCCAAGTCTTCTTTGACTAAGATCATTTGGGCAATGAGAGAGAAGCTCGATTTGATTAACTTCTTCACTGCCGGTGAGGATGAGTGTCGTGCTTGGACCATCAGAAGAGGCACCAAAGCTCCACAGGCCGCTGGTGTCATTCACACTGATTTCGAAAAGTCCTTCATTCAAGCCCAGGTCATGAAGTACGAGGATTTGATTGAGCTTAAGGATGAGGCTGCTGTTAAAGCTGCCGGTAAGGTTATGACAAAGGGTAAGGACTACGTTGTGGAGCCAGATGTCATCATTAACTTCCGTGCTGGGTTGGCTAAGAACTAATCTGTTTAGCCATCAGTATATTCTTCCACAGATCATTACACACTCGTAGTATACTAAAAGATCATTATTTATAAGAATCATTATTTATATACATGTAATTCCTTATGACAGTCACCATAAAGACCAGGCACCCTGAGCTTTCTTTTCACGCTCAGCCTTTGGAACAAAGGTAGAAATCTGCTCTTGAATTCTTACAGGGCCGGTCTCGTTGTCATAGTTTCTACCAAGAGCGTCGACGAACTCTCCATCTGGGTCCATCAAGTAGAAGAAAATGGAATGATCAACCAAGTAATCCTGACCTGGTTTAACATTAGTTGGAGTAGAGAAGTAGACTCTGTACTGCTTGCAGGTGTTCTTGACCTCATCATAAGAACCGGTTAAACCAATGATATCTGGGTGGAAATCACTGAGGTACTCCTTCAGAACAGCTGGCGTGTCCCTAGCTGGGTCACATGTGATGAATATCGGTTGAATTTGACGCCCCTGAGCTTTCAGCTTGTCCAACCAAACCCCAAGTTTGTCGAGCTCATCTGGACAAATGTCAGGGCAATGTGTGAACCCGAAGTACACAATAGAAAACTTTCCCTTCAAGTTCTGTTCAGTAAACTTCTCACCTTCGGTGTCAATCAAGGAAAATGGACCACCGATAAGTGGCTTACCATAACCTCTGTTGGCCTCAGCGTCCTGTTGAACCTGGATTCTCTTCTTTTCATTCGTAAAGAAGTACCAAAGAGCACCACCAACACCAATCATAAGCAAGGCAGCCTTCCAGCTGGCAAACTCCAAGTTTACAGAGGAGTCAACCTTTTGTTGTTGTGTAGTGGTTCCACCAATAGGAATTCTGGAGAGTGGCTTACGCTTTGGCGCTTCAGAGGATCCTTGCGATGGCACCTTTGGCTTCGTCTCATTGAGTTTGACAAATGAGGTAGAGAAAAGCTTGTGGTGGTCAAAAAGCGGCTGAATAGTGGAGCTTCTAAGAGCAGGAGTTCTCCTCAATATACCTCTGATCATCATCTCGGAAGCGGATGAGTTTCAAAGCTCTATAGTTGACAACTCTTGATAATTGAAGTGCTCAGTGCAGAAGGGTTTGAAAAGCTGCCCAATCGCGGAATCCAGAGCCCGAAGACGAATATGGATATTTCCGTTTTTGGGAGTTTCCTGATTCCCCAATTCTTACTCTCAGGATGAGATAGGACGTCTCTTTCTCTTTATGTTATGCAATAATTTCACGAGCCAAAAAAGATTATAGTGAAGATGGCCGAAGAGACAGGGATATTGTCTAGCAGTGATTCTGAGAATGCAGTGTTATCTGAAAATGACGAAGAAAAGACAAAGACCAATGCAGTGGACAGAGACACGGTCAAGGTGCTACGCGCCTTGCTTGCCCTTAGCCACCAGCAAAAACCAATTCATAAAGAAGCTATTAAGAAGATTGCTTTTTCAGATTTGGCTATACAATCCCGGAACCTTGATAAAGCCATAGAAAAAGCCCAATTTATGCTGCGTGATGTGTATGGATTAGACCTTAGAGAGCTTGCACAGAAAGAGACGACGAACGCGAAGAAGCAAACAGCCACAAGAACAAAGGTTAAGCAATGGACACTTGTAAATAATCTGGACGACAGATTTCTACGATTCGTACAAGAGTCGCAGTGGCTGAGGTCTTCTACACTACTTTTTGAATCCGAACTGCTGGAGGAGAGAAAGGATTATCGTGATTCGAAAGAGAACAATCCAACACTGGGACCTGATTCTCAGCTTCTATTGCAGGGCCTGGTGCTAACCGTTGCTAGTATTATTGTGGTTTCAGGAAACCATATGAACCAGACTGAGCTTTTAGAGGTCTTACATGAAAATTTTGGGCTGCCAAAACAAAATCAAATCCCAGTAATAAACAAGACTACACTGGAGCTTTTGAAGCTTCTGGCGCAGAAAGAATACCTCTCTCAATCCGTGATCAAGTCCACAAATGGCGATACAGATATTGTGGAATATAAGGTCGGGCGAAGAGCATTGGCTGAATTTGACAGAGAGAGTTTTGTGGAGTTTGTCAAGATTATATATGATGAACCTTTTGATAGACCAGAGTTCATCAAAATTGTTGACACTACTATTGAATCTACCTATGGGAAAAGAACAGAACCAACCCCTCAAGATCTTGAGGAAGTTCCTGCTGAGGAGTAGTGTCTAATGAATAAAATTGAACTATGCTTCGTTCTCCCCAGTACCAATAGGTCCGTAGTAATTTTTACAAAAGTAGAATTTATATCAATGTATATCTCCAACAAAAAACCCCGCTTAGTTAAACAAACAAACAAAAAGCAAAAAGCAAACCAAAACTAAACCAAACTAAACAAGAAAACAAACAATCCAAACAACATCCCGTCAGGAACAATGCCGAAGCCTAGCTCGACGATAAAACAGCAAACTTAACTCCTCTTTTTATAAAGTCAATATCCAACTTCGTTGTATCATTATCATATAACTTGATATGCTTTTCACAAATCCTTCCATGTTCCATGGAATTCATGTTTCACATAAGCAAGATCTTCATTTAGTGTAGAGTCCAGATCATCAACAAATCCATTAAAACTCATTTGGGGTAAGATGAGCACATCATCATACATTGCCGGTTGTTCCAGCCTAGTAAAGTTTGTCCAACCAACGTGCTTTTTCTTGGTGATACTGTTCTTTTCTTTATGATAGTCTTCAAACTGTAGATTCTTGATAGACTTTGGAGTGTCAGTGTTGATACCAAACCATTTGGCTGTTTCATAGATCTTATTGAAATGACTGAAGACAGCGTCAGTGAAAGCAGCAGGACCGGTCCATTCCAAGATAGTGTAAACAGAATGTAAAGTGTAGTAATCCTTACCGATCTTGACATGATTCAAACGTTCATTGTAGTTTTTTAGAGTTGTTTCAGTTATTTTGTGGATGAGTTCACGTAGGACAGGATGACCAGGCTTACTCTTGAAAGTCCATTGGCAAAACTGCAAACGACGCGAGGTCCTAAACCTCCAATCAGGGCGATCATAGTCACCTTCTATTCCAACCACAAGACCAATGTGTTCTGCAGGGAGCATCTTGATGTATCCTGTCAACTCCTCCGGCGCATCAGCCCAATGTTTAATCCCCCTCACACTCATGGTATCGACATCCGAGTAGATGCCACCACGGGCGTACAGCAGCAAGTATCTCAAGAAGTCAAACCTGAGGATGTTCATAGGCATAATCCTAAATGTCTCAATGATCTCAGGGAAGTCTTCATAGAGGTGCATAACCACAGCATCTATATCTCTGTCCGCAACGACTCGGTAGTCATATCCATCTGCGGACTGACTGGCCCAGGACTGCATGTACTCTCTAATCTCGTTATTTTTCACTTCCTGAAACGGAACCTTCCAAGTCTGCCATATGATCTTAGGGATCTCTAGCGTGCGGTCGTATGGGTACTTCTTTGCCAAGCGTGAACGCAAGTCGCCAACATCATATTCACGTACATAGTCGACAAAGGACTCCACAGAAGAATCTGCAGCACCATCAGCAGGAGAAAGCAACCGCGAGATGCGTTCAGCAATATCTAGAGAGTCCCCCTCGCTTTGTTTTTCAGCCTCAGCCTCCAGCTTTCTGAAATGGCTTTCAATGATCATGGCTCCTGTTATCTCGGGCATGCTTGTGACAGTGCGATGGGGGTAAAGGTGCTCCGTGTCCACCATGAGCAGCGAGTAGAGCACTGCTGCCAGCAGCGCTGCCAACACCGTTCTCTTGGTCAGCAACCCAACCAGCCGCTTGTGGACCATGCCGCCCAGCCTCAACGGGTCCTTTTCGGTGTGTTTGCCCTTCCTCCCTAACTCAGCCGGCAGGGTGTACGGGGCAGGAGCAGGAGCAGGATCGGAGCGTCGTGTGCCCGTCGGCCTGCGACTCTGCGTCGACGATGAGGAGACTTTGGCGGTAGTGCTGCCCCTGTGAATGGAGGCCATGGCTCAGGGCTACCACGGCTGGATCTGGGAAAGGCGCACAGTTGCTATTTATGCATCCCAGTTCCCGTGCGCTAGGCCTGGGCTTTGTTTTTTTTGGTTGTGCTTTTCGGGGCGTCGCCCCATCTGCTAAAAATTTAGGCGGCTGAGTGGCCGGTCTAGAACCTACGGCCCTGCTTGTTTAGGCCCGGTGGTGTCTAGGGAGGGGGCCCCCCTTCCTTTCTTCCGGCGACTCTGTCGCCCGTGAGACACCAGAGTCGGCTGTTACGGGGACGAACGTGGCGTCTGGGTAGCAGAGTGGCAGCGGCGCCCTTGGTAGCCACGCTGCCTGCACTCCAATTAGTTACACCGTATCTGTGTTTTTTAGTGACCCGCTGATCGTGAAGGGCAAGCTCGCTGCCGGCGTCGCACGGTTGCAGCAGCCGCGTTTGCGCGAGAAGGTCTGAGAGGCGGCTGCAGCGAGCGCGAGCGCGGTTTACGTAAACTAATGTTAGGGGCCGCATGATGCTTCCCTGGTACAGCGGTGATTAGTTAAGTGGCATCTCATTACAGGATGTATGCTATTCAGTACTTTTTCTTCTTTGTTGGACGGGCATTCTTGGCACGGCGCTTCTCCTTGAGCTCCCTCTGCTTTCTGATATCGTCGGTGGTCTTCATCTCGCTCTTCTGGCCCGCCTTGTTGTATCCCTTCACGCGCATACCGCCCTCGACGGCCTTCTCAACCTTCTTCTTCTGCTTAGAGTAGTCATCTCTGAACTTGTCTGGGGCTCTTGGAGCCTGCTGCTTATTATGCTTGAATTTTTTGTCGCCCGGAGCAGTGGACTTACCGCGGTAGTCGGAGGCGGTCTCCCTGGTGCCGGTCTTGTATCCCTGTGTCTTGTGAGAGTTCTTCCAAGCATCGTACACACCGGCACGGAAGGAGGCTGGGATCTTGACACCAGACTCTCCGATTATGTACTTCTTGTCGGTGGACTTCGAGTTGATGTACTTGTGCTTCTTCTTGTCCCACTGCATGGTGGCTGTCTGCTTGTGTGTTTGGACTTGGTCGTCGTTGTTCAAGTCGAAAGCAGCATTGTGAGCCTCATTGACAAAGCCAGAGCTCAAGGACAATTGCTGATCCTGAATGACATTGGCTGGAGCATAGTGAGAGATAAAAAAGTTTGGATCCCTGAAGGACTTCTTCTTCTGTTTGCTTATGGCCATAGCCTCTTCTGCGGTCTCAAACTCATCTTCCAATACCCTGTCAGCAACAGAGTAACCAATTTCATCATCGTTCTTCAACACCTCATCAGCCACGTTGTGGAACAAACCAGCTTCTCTCTCTCTTTCTCTGAGTTCCCTAATCTCCTTGGCACGTCTTTGGATTGGTGCAATTTGCCTTCTTCTGGTGTTCATCAGATCGACTAAGCTGTCATCCTTCTTACCAAACTCGAACACCGTCTCTTTGTGGTATCTGTGTTGAAGCTTTTCTAAGAATGCCAGCTTCTCCTTTTCCAAGTTAGACCCAAAGAGCAAGTTCTGTTCATCCCAACCGGCAGCTTTGATCTCCTTCGCACGCTTCACAGATTCACCACCTGCAGCTTGTCTAGTCTTGAAGTACAACTTCTCGGCTTTTATAGCAACACCTTGCAAGACAGACAAATCGTAGTTTGTAGAGAGAAGATGATTGTACATTTCCATCATGTTCTCAACATTAAGACGAGGAGAAGCTCCAAGAATCATTCTATCAGAATAATTAACCTTTGGCTCCACGTATTGATCGCCCTTTTGTTCTTTCAAAATCTCACATTTCTTTTCATGCATTGGTGTTAACATGATTTTTCTTCCCAAAAACAGCTCTAAATCAAGCAGATATGGCAATTCGTTTTCAGAGACAATAGAGTAGGCCCAACCACGGTTACCAGCTCTCGCAGTACGACCAACACGATGAATGAAGATCTTTGACGAAGCAGGCAAAGAGAAGTTAATAACATTGGCAAGGACTGGAACATCAATACCTCTAGCTGCAACATCAGTGACAACCATCAACGGAGCCAGACCAGTACGGAAATTCATCAACTGGTGTTTTCTAGCATGCTGATCAAGAGTTCCATAAATGTATGCGACAGCATAACCTGATTCCTTAAGTAAAAGCGTGATGTATTCAACGTGATGTCTTGTTGGAACAAACACGATGGTAGAGTGTGGGGATGGGAGTTGGTTGGCTGCTGGAAGACGCTTTCTCTTCAAGCTTTTCTTTTTGTGTTTCTTTTTTTTATCTTCATCTTGTGAATCAGAGTCTGATCCAGCGTGGTTGGAGTTATCAAGCTTCTTGAGGTCCTCGATCGATGCTTGTGGAATCTTGATAACGTCTTGAATAATAGTGAGCAGGTTGGCTTCTCTTTCACCATTCTTTGTAGAAATGAAAGCCATTTCCAACTGATCAGAAATCTTGGTCTCAGCATCAAGTCTGACAAGGACAGGATTAGTTAAACCAGCTTTAGCGAAGTCCACAAGGGAATTTGGAAGTGTAGCAGAGAAAAGAAGAGATTGTCTGTTTGGTGGAAGAGAACCGATAAGTTCAGTAAGCTGCTCTTGGAAACCCATTTCGAAAAGTCTATCAGCCTCATCAAAAACAATATACTCAATAGATTTCAAATCAAGCTTCATCTCAATCTTTATATGCAAGAAACGACCGGGTGTGGCCACAATAATATCTGGGTTGGACATCATCATGTTAAACTGTTCCTCCAAGGAATCACCACCAACCAGCAGAATACTTCTAAGATCTGTACCCTTGGTGAAATCTTTAATAACTTTATGTGTTTGTAAGGCTAATTCTCTCGATGGCGAAAGAATGACAGCCCTAGCACCGACTTTAGCTGAGTGCATTTTGAGCTTTTCAATAACAGGAAGACAGAATGCTGCAGTCTTACCCGAACCAGTACGGGCCATTCCAACAATGTCCCTGTTTTGCAAAATTAAAGGGATCGCTTTTCTTTGAATTGGAGTTGGTTGCTTAAATCCCTTCTTGGAAATGTTACTCAGGAGGAACTTTGAGAAACCGAAGCTTGCAAATGTACCACCTTTGGCCTTGCTCTGCGTGGGCTGAATAGCGAAATAGTCAGCAAAATCGTTGTCTTCCTTGCTTTTAGAGCCACCAGTTTCATCATCCGAAAGCTCTAGGGTAGGAAACGCACTGTCCTTAGATGAAGTTTTGCGTTTCTTTTGAAGTTGTTCCTCCTGTTCTTCATCTGATGAAATGATTTCGTCCTGGATCTCCTGCTGGGAGTCAAATCCGGAGGAGTACTCTTCCGATTCAGAGTCTTCACCAACAGCAATGTTTCCTGCAATATCAAACTCTTCTTCGCTGTCAGACATCTTAGTTGTAGAGTTACACGAACTTGAAACTATAGCCACTTTACCTCTCTCCAGAGATGAGCCTAATTTTTTCTTGTACTTAGCGTGTGCTAACCGATGACTTCTGCAAACAGAATATTACCAAATTCGGGAATATCTTGATTTTTGCAGAAAATTCACGACAGCGAAGAGATGATGCCTCTTGAACTTTTCAAGTTACGTTAAAACTCGTCTAGCTAGTCTGCGAAGACATACTACAAGTGGTCGAGATGGCTCGCAATCGACAAAAACCAAAAGCGATTGTTAAGAAGACGCTCCAGAAGCTGAAGCGCCCCTTTGATGTGTTCAACAACAAAAGCCATGAAAATCAGTATGACAACTTGGCTGAAGAAGCTAACCTAATAAACTCTGATGAAGAGCCAGACAGAAAGAGAATGAAGCAAGAGGTGATATTAGTAGATGACTATGATAGTGAGAATGGCCCCAGTGATGCAGAATCCATAACGATACCGGATCTCGAAGATGTTGAGAAAGCGCCAGCTCCAGTTCCAGCGACAGAGAAGATTGGTCAACATAATGAACTCACGGAGAACACAGATTTCATCTCTTTGAACTTCTCTTCTGACAGTGATGCAGACGACGATAATGAGGAAGATGCTTATTCAATGGATGATAACGAAACCCAGATCGATACAGGGGACAAACGTGTTCTCAACACAGACGCGCCATGGGTTCAGGACCATGATCATTCTAAGCAGAAGGAGATTGCTGACTGGCTCACCATGGAGATCAAAGACTTCATTGCGTACATTTCCCCATCTAAAATGGAAATTGAGGCCAGAAACTCGTGTGTAAGACGTCTGAGAACTGCTATTACATCGTACTGGAATGATTGCGAGGTCCATGTCTTTGGTTCATATGCTACCGATCTCTACCTTCCCGGATCTGATATTGATATGGTTATTGTAAGTGAGCGTGGTAAATATGAGCAGAGAGACAAACTTTACTCTCTTTCATCTTTTTTGAAGCGCAAGAACCTAGCGGTCAAAGTCGAAGTTATTGCTAAGGCCAAGGTTCCGATTATCAAATTTACTGAACCGCAGTCCAACATTCATATAGATGTTTCATTTGAACGAACAAATGGTATTGAAGCCGCTCAGGTTATTCGTGGCTGGATCGATGAGACTCCTGGCCTTCGTGAACTTGTTCTCATTGTCAAGCAATTCCTTGCTGCTAGAAAGTTGAACAATGTTCATGTTGGTGGTCTTGGCGGTTTTTCTATCATTTGTTTGGTCTACTCTTTCCTCAAACTTCACCCAAGACTCAGTACAGGAAATATATCACCTTATGAAAACTTGGGTGTTCTATTGATTGAGTTCTTTGAACTTTATGGCCGTAATTTTGGTTATGACAATGTTGCTATCTGTGTGGAGAACGACAATGTGCGGTACTTAAACAAGAGATATTATCCAGATCTTCAAGGACGGGTTCCATTTTCTTTGGCCATCCAGGATCCATCTGATCCAAGGAATAATATATCTAGGGGCTCCTTCAACATTAGAGATATCAAGAAGGCATTCAATGGTGCGTACGAGGTTCTTATCAACACATGCTATGATATGGATAATGCCACATACAAACAAAGAATTGGTATGTCGATATTAGGAAGTGTCGTGAAATATCGCGGTAAAGAAAGAGATTTCAAAGACGAGAGAAAGCTGGTCGCTAATGAGGCACTTGCAGCAGATGACAATGCTTCAATTCTTTCCAGGTCCCATACCCCAACTGTTTTTGAAGTTGAATCTTCAAGTGATGATGACACAATAGATAGGATTCAACCTACTGCGGAAAAGAGCACTCCTTCAAAGGGCCCTTCAAAGGTTGCTGGTAAAAAGATTGATGATTATATGGGATTAGATGATGCCGAGAGCGAGGATGAGTTTGATAAAAAGGGCGCCATTAAGAAGAAGAGTTCCACCTCAAGTATAGATAAGGATGCCAGAAGAGAGTTCTGGCTCAACAAAGGAAACGCATTGGCATGATTAACGAATACACAAACTAAGGAATTAAAAGCTTACCGAGATCAATCGACGTACAAGGAATAAAAAATGAAACGGGAGAAGCAAATCACATTGCAGATCCTGTGCCGTCACTGAGGCACAGAATTAGAGGTAGGCTGGCTGCCTTGGCGGGGAGTAAATGGACAGACAGACAACAACAGCGCTTCTGCGCGGCTTCACAACCCAACCACGCCACATTTCGTTGCTCGGATGGATATCACGAGGTTTCTGATGCCTTTATGTTGACGTCCTTTGCGTAGCTTCAGTAAGGAAATATGTTGTCGACAGACTCTATGATTTTGAGCCATTGCCCGGATAGCTGTTGTTCTTCCGCTTCCGGCGATGGCGATCAAAAAGACATACAAATTAAACTTTAGAGCAAGCAAAAGCCGGACAGAGACATCATTCATCCATTGCGTGCCACATAGCTAACAAGGTTCGACAGGAGCAGCAACCTCGGGAAGGCCTCTAACGAAGAAGGTGTTCCTTCCACGTTCTAAGGCCCAACCTTCCCGCTGTCTGTGTCCTAGATCGTGAAATTGTCCGCATTCTAACCCCGAACACCGCATGTGGACAAATCCAGATTTCTATGTCAGAGACGCAGGCCGCGGAGAATGTCCAGGGCCATAGCTCATATTTGCTCGCCTAAACAGGAAGTAGTTTTGCATGCTCTTGCATTGAATTATTCCCGCGGTACTGACCATGTCTCAAATGGGACGGAGCAGCACCTCTTTTGGAGCGTGACAGGCCTGCCGCTAGCAGACAAAGGGGACAAACTGTGGGCAACAAGAGGGCAACTAGAAAGATTTGAACGACGCTCGAAAGTGTTCTTCTCCTTCAAGCACAGATCCAGTAGACCTCTACGAGGAACTATCACACTCCCGCAATTCTCCAGCTCTTGTCCACGACCAACGGGAGACCCACAACCGCTGGTTCATCTCCTTTGTCCTTCATTCCTAAGACATACTCCTTCGCGAGCTGACTATTTTTGTCGCAGAGCCAGATCTAAAGATAGAGGAAGACATAAGCCTTGCAAGCAGCCGCCGACACTTCTTCAAAGGAACATAATTACTCTCTGTCACCAACACGCCGGCAGTTGCTGAATACCACCACTCGCTAATCGCTGGCTTAGGTATTGTGAAGCTCCTCTAGGGGCCTATTACGCATTTCTCTCCTTCGTACAGCTCAAAGAGGTGCCATCACCACGCACCTTCATAGGCTTCCCTTGATATATCCCCAACCCCCAAAAGCCTGAGATTCACACGCCCCCTTCGCTCATAGCGTTCTCTCACCTCCTTCACCACCGTACATTCCTCTCTATCACATAGCTGAACCATCGCGCGGGCTTTTCTGTCTTCTCTGTGTTCTCCCAACCGCTACAAAACCTTACCACATTGTTTGCTCTCGGTTGGAACCCAAATCACAATGTCAGCAGCTCACAACACGGCATACCACAATAGTGGATACGACAGGTCCAACTCCATGACGAGTGTTACCTCATTCACTAGCTACGCATCCTCTTCGATGCGCCAGACACATCAGCATGTGCCTCGAGGTTCTTCCACCAACGATTTGCTTACAATGGAATCAAAGTTCACGAAGCCCTCAAGAACGAGGTTGGGGCTCAAGCACTCCTCTTCAACAGCATCACTGGTATCATCATCTTCAGCTCAGGTGCAACGCTATAACATGATGTCCGGTGAGACTGCACAGAACAGAATGCCTCGCTCAAACAGCATGCAGCCAGGCAGAATGCCAGAATTGTACGCAAATTCCTTTAGGGGATCTGCAAGTCTTACCAATATCCCACAGTACAAGAGAAGACCGGTGGAAAATGCTCACTCAAATCATGTCAAGAATCAGTTCTACGAACAGAAGAAGGTCCAACAGCAGCAACAGCAGCAGCAACAGTCGCAGTTCCAGCTTGGAGCTCCTCTTCAACCTCGTTCACGCCGCAACCAGCATATGCCAAAAGTCCCATTCACTTTCCCCAATGGTGAGGTGTACACACCAAGGGACAAGCAACGTAATTCATACACAAATCTTAAGAGTTTGAGTTCTGATCTGAACAGTTATAACCAGTCTGCACAACCGCCACCTCGGTCACCAAGACGCCCAAGACCCGCATCTGCTCCTGTGAAAGCACAAGCTGACGTCTATGTATCCCAGGACATTTCCCATTCCGCCACAAATAGCTTCTCTTCATCACCATCGCCATCACGTGCATCAAGGACAAACTCGAGTGTGAATGACAGCACACCACCTTCATCCATCGATGACCTTACAATCCAGATCACTCATTCAGGGAATACAGAGGTCAAAGTATTCGGAGAGCATTATGCTATGTCTGGGTCAACCAGTAACTTGGGAAAGATCGATGAGGTCTCTAAGCCAGAGGAATGTGAAATCCTACCTGTGGATGAAGGCTCAACTAATACTGCTATTGGAGAACCACAGCAGATTCGTGAGAAGACATCTTCGCAGCCAGTGCAAAGCATTGTCAAAACTCCACCACAATCGTTGACACTCACACATACACCAAGAACAGTCCCTGAACCAATTCCTCAGCTCCAAGCTCAACTCCAAGCTCACCCACAAGCTCATTCACAGGCTCAGCCTCCGCAGCAACCCGGAACAAAGTCATCTGCCCAATCGAAGCCGCCTTCTATACAAGAGTCAATGCTTGTGAGCAAAGCGAAAAACTCAGCCTCATCTCCTCAAAAGAAACTGGTTGAGAAGATGGCTGAGAAAAAACCATCAGCAATCAAGAGATTCTTCTCTAAGGTATTTTCAGGAAAAAAGCCTAAGGAGTCTAAGTCATCAAGGGCATCATCTATGAAAGTTGCTCCAATGAAGAAGGCTACTAAACAAACAGTTAAGAGTCAGGTTAAATTACCAGTGGAAGAGCCATTAACTAAACCTGCCGGGCATCCACTTCAACGGGAAGTTAGTACTAGCTCTGATGTATTTTCATTTGTTGATGGAGAGGAGAAGATTAATGTTCGTGACTTGTGTAATATAAAACTTGATGAACCAGATTTTAGCGAGCATAAGAGTGAATTGGCGCTCGATACTTTGTTTTCCCAATTGAGTGCAAACGCATCGAAGGAAAAGATTTTGGACAATCTAAGCCTGAAAGACGGGAAATTGGAGGTTAAAAAGCTTCGTGAAAAGACTGAAGATGTTGGCGAAGCCACTGTTGATAGTGAGGATATAGTGATCACATTTGATGATATGGAATTTATTGAGAAGATGATCGATTTCGGAGAGACTTCATTCCCAGACTTGAATGCTTCAGATCTAGGGCAGTCGCAACGGAAATTGATGAGATCAAAGTCTATCGAGAGAAAGAGATCTGTTCGATCTGTGAGTTCGTCTTCAATGCTGTCAAAGATTGAGGCTAATTCTGGGACTGAAATTCCAGGCATTCCGTCTGTCGATCAAGTGATGCCGCAGAACGCTCGTGTGATATACACAAACCAGATAAGAGAACCGCTCAAGATGATGGCTCCGAGACCCTCAATTCTCAAGAAAAAGTCAAATATAGTATCTTCATCCTTACCGTCCAAGAAGGTTGGGTTCAGAAATGTCATTTACGTCAACAACACACACCCATCATACGTGTACAATCGTCATTCAGTTGCATTGTCGTCATACCAGCTTTCTCCACAGTTAATCCAACAAATTAGACAAGACCTTAATGAGTTTAAGAGAAACATGGTTGTGCACGAGGCAAGTTTGGCGAACACACATTTCTTTCGCTCATAGAGAATTGTGTTAGATTCAATTCTGATGAATCATGATTTTAATTTATTACTTTAATGTTAATCCAGAATGTAGCACTAGCACTCTACCGACAAATATTCACGTAAAGAAAAATTCCAGACAATTCATTTTCATACACACATTAACGGTAAAAGTCTGGTCTAGAGACGTTGACACCGTATTCAGCCAAGGCACTACTTAAGTCATCCATCGTGAGTACAACTTTCTTTATGCTGTTACCCGCGTTAGATGACGTTGTTGTTGGGCCATTGGCACCTGCTACAAGAGCTCTTGCTCTTGCCTGTGGGTTCGCAGAGTTGTACACTGTCGATGAGGACCTGATTCTGGAATATTCGTAGGCGTCTGTAGCGACGTCTGAGATGAACTTCTGTGTGGCGAGAGCAATTACTCTTTTACTGTGGTGGTGACTGTTAGTCATACGAGCAATAGACAGGGAACTTAAATAGAACTCACATTCTTGGGTCATCACATTGAAGACCATTCTTGGCGAGATAATAGTCCGTTACAGCATCCGGAATCTGACAAACGTGTTAGTATGTGTCATGCGAACTCATAATCACATTCGGGAACTATCTTTACTCTATACGTACAATAGGGTAGTAGTCTTCCATCATTTCAAGAATTTCATGCAGTGTCTTGTCCTTCTTCGTCAGCTCGGGTAAACCTTGAGCGCCTTGTGCCTCGCTCTCTGCGTCGTTCTCGTTATTGGTAGTGTCCTTGAAGCTGTCGTTGTTATCGTTGACCAGCTCGTCGTCGTCGACGTCCACTTCCATCATGTTGTCCTCCTCCGTATTTCCTGTGATTTCTTCTTCTGTCATTGTGGAAACTGTACCGAGATTATCTCTTCCTGGCTTTGAATCTATTTCAGAAGCAGTGTCTGACAGATAAAGTGGTGATGTTGTATAGGCCTTGGTTCTTTCTGTGCAAGCCGAGCCTCAAAGTAATTCGCGGAAGAGTTACGGCCACGCAACAGAGATCCCCCGAAGTTGGTTAGCAAAACATCAACACGGGAACTGGTTCCCTACAGCGCGTTTTAGTTGAAAGGCATATCGACAGGCGGCTCACTAGTTTTTGTGGTCAGCGAAGAGCCAAAACCATGGACGACGAAATCCTTGCTGCGTACAGCCTCAGGACGCCAAACCCGCGCTCCTGGGCGGACTCGCTTGAGACGGTGGCAGCGGATCCGATCACTGATGAACGGTTGCAGAACGAAGATGGAGAAGGATACCGCGTCCTTGTTGAGATGGTGAATCAAGACATCGAGTACACTGGAATCACAGATCCTGAGGATCCATTGGTGCCGGGCAAGAAGGTGGCCCAGTCGTTGCACCAGCTTGGGCTGGACCACAAGGATATCCTCAAATTCTCTGTTGGAAGTAAGCAGTTCAACTCTAAGCAATTCTTGAAGTTTGTTCATCATGATGACTCATTTGAACAATTGAAAGCAAGCTTGGATATTTTAGAGAACTCGATTTCGGAGAAAAATATCCAATTGAAGGGGTTGATAGAGAGCGACTATCTGAAGTTTGTTAGGTCAAAGACAGCGCTCGGTGATGTCTTCAAGCAGTACTTGGATTCTGGAATCGGTGATGATAGTGGACTAAAGGGTCTTAGAGACAGTGTGAACAACGCTAACAAGGATGCTACCCTCATGGCAAAGCCAATACTTGAGAATAAGCAAAAGGAGATGAAGTTGAAACAATCTATTGAGTTCGTTGAGAAGAAGAAGTTCTTCTTCAATTTGCCCAAGAATTTACGAAACTTCATCCAAGACGATGATTACGATAGCTTTATTCATTCATATAAACAAGGAAAAAATCTGAAGGAATCAGATAATAGTAAGATTGTGAACCGCATCTGGGAAGAGGTTGAAGACATTACAGACACGTACAAGAAAAACCTTTGGACGTCTTTGAACAAAGACGATAACAGTGATGAATTCCTTAAGACGATAAAGAAACTCCTTGAACTTGATGCCATTGATAGTCCAATATTAGAGTGGATTAACTTCAAATCGCAGCGCTTCATTGACAAGTTCAATGACACATTTGACAAGTTCCACGAAAAGATTCTTAACGTTCAATTGAACATTCTCACAACCTTAGAGCAAACTGACGTTTCTCTATTGAGAGGAACACTGGGAAATAGATCACACATTTCAGATTCGACGATAGTCATTGAAATGTGGCTGATGATCAACAAACTCTTTTCTATTTTGAGAGAACAAGCCCACGAATTCACTAAATTCTGGAACCATGTCGAGAACTTTATGAATGGAACATATCAACAACGTCTCAAATCCACATATATTAGCACGGGTGCTGCTTTTCTGAAGTTTGAGAGGTACGAAATTGGTGACATAAAGATCATCGGCGAGCGTTTTGTTGACTTGTTTATTCACAAGGTGCTCAAATTCTTCAACTCTACTCAAGAATCACTTAAGTCGCTCCATGCAACACATTCGGAAAATGCTGACGGCTCCCTCTCCAACTTTGGATTTTTGCCTCCCTTCGCCAACAGTTTGAGTGCACTCAAGTACCTCCCTAGTATTTCTGGCTCGGTTTCTGAGGCTTTGAATGACTTGGGACAGTTGACAATTACCGATAAGACAGTAACATCTTTGAGAGATCTTTCTGTTGTTGTAAGTGAGAGAATTATAAGTTCTGTGTGCGCAACATGGCTGAATGATTGTCACGAATTCTACAAATTGGAGGACTGGACAAAGCTTGGTTCAGGTGAAACTTTGCTTCCTTCTCTTATACTTGACTTCGAAAACTATGTTATTGAAAACATGGGAAATCTCCTTTTTGCCAAACTTCCAGAGGCTAAAGAAGTTCAGATTGTCAAGTACCCATCCAAGAAGATACTTACCGGAATACAAATTCAATTTCTTAGAAGTTTTGATATCCTCCTTGAGAGCATGATTAAGAAGATCATTGAAGAAAACCATGATGAGACAATATTAAAGGTTTCAAAGGATCATCACAAGCTTTTGACATTATTCAACATCAAGAAACTTTCAAAGGAGACTGTTCCTTCTGTTGTTGAGAAATATGACGCTGTCTTTGAAGCAGGTCTCCGTGGCCAGAAATTAGAGATATATAATATCTTACAAAAGATGGAGCAGACAATATTTGATTCATACATGGCCGAGCAAAGAAAGCATATTGGGAAGATTATATCCACAGGGGTTTCAGGAACTGATTGGGGAAACATTACACAGGCTCAAACCAAGGTTTCACCGTATATCTACGAAACCGTTGCTGTTCTTATGTCAGTGCATACGGGCGTTTTGAGTGTGTCAAGCGAGCTGATTGGGAATGTTCTTACAGATCTTGTTGCATATGCATCTGTTTCACTGCTTAAGAACTTCAGGGATGTCGGTATATTCACAATGGAGTCTCTGAGGCAAGTTGTTTTGGATATCGAGTTCTTTAGAACGTTGGTAGGCAAAACGGGTTCACCTACCACTATCAATAACTTAAAGTTGATATACAAGAACATTGTGAGCACAGACGCTGACTTAAAAGCCATTTTGAGCGCCAATACTGAATACTTGAGAGATGCATTGGATGCCTCAAGGTTGGACCGCGATGTCTTTGATATCTAGTCGACAAATACATGAATACACCTTCATCACATTAAATCATTGCATATATTTCTTTCTATTGTACAATTTCATGAGAATAGCTAGCTGTTCATCAGACTATTACCTTCTCTTTGGCCCGCGGATTGGAGGTGGTGGTTTGACATGTGTAGGATCAAACATTGGAGCGTTCCGTAGCATATCTGGGACTGAAAAGAATCTGACATTGGAGCCTCTCACAAAAACATGGTCAAGGTGAGTCACTTTTCCCTCTCTTGACGTCACTGTGATGTCACTCAACTGGACGTTCATGTTATCTTCAGCTGTTTGTTGCAGTTAGTATCTGACATCGATGAGTACTGGCGAAAGTTGACTTACACTCCACGAGCTTTCCACGGTAAGTCTCTCCAGAGTTCAGCTCCAGGGACACAACATGACCCTGTGATTCACTGAGAAGCTTAACTGGTATCCCTGACGACATTATTTGTGCGGTGTTCAGCGGTGTCTTTGTTGGTTGTGGTTGGCCCTCTTTAGAGCTTCTCCGTTTTGATTTTTGTTAGGAGTCCTAGAGTACCCAAATAGGAAATATTATTTAATGTATCTTTATTACCAGGTTCCGCGAACTGTGTGCGTACACAGCGGCACGGACTTGACAACTACACCAATCTGGGGCCAACAAACACTGCCATTAGCACCAGAAGAAAGCATCCGGAGAACACACCATGGCTGAGGAGTTTGACAATCTCGATATAGTAGGGGATAGCTCTATTTTCAGCGTTGCACCGGTACAGTTTCAGACGGAAGTCAGTAATATCGCTTGCCTGAGCGTTGCAGCTGATGTTCTCGTGATAGGCTTCAGGAATGGTACACTCTTCAGAATTGACTTGAACAATCCTACAATTATTGAGACACTCGAGCTTCCTTACAAGAGATCACTACAGGAGCTAGGAAAGATCGAGAAAATTTTCCAGGATCCGACGGGGAACCATCTTATAGTGGCGACGAGCAAGGCTGAGTGTTTCTACATCCACAGGAATTCCAACCAATTCAAGTACATCAGTGAACTTAAGAGTTGCCGCATCAGTGCTGTGGCATGGAATAAACATGCTGTGACAGAGGGTCAAACCGGTTCCATCCTTATTGGGGACAAGTCTGGCGCCGTTCACGAGCTGTTTATCGAGTATTCCGAAGCATCACAGAGATTCTCCAAAAAGATACAACGAGAGGTTTACAAAGCCCAGTCACACGTTGACGGGATTGCAGTCTCATACGAGCCACAAAAGAATGAATTGACGGTGCTGCTGGTTGCAGGTGATGACATTGTCTATTGGAATTACACAATAAAGAGAACCAATGTGAAATATAACGACCTCGTGTTGGGCGACATTTTCAAAACCAAACCAACGGAATTTGAGCAGTATCAAGATTTAGGAAACATCAATGGCAGCAAATTCTCTTCTAATGAACTGGAATTTGGATGGATTACCACAGCTGGAACTGTGTTCGGTACTTTATCAAGAGATAAGATCAATACCAAAAAGAACATCTCAGACCTGAAAATATTACTCACTATGGAGTTGCCAGAGTCGTCTCACAAATTCAAATCCATTATTCTAACAAAGTATCACCTCGTGCTTCTTCGAGGATCAGAAATATTGGTGATTAACAAGTTGAATGACGAACTCGTTTATCACCAAGAGCTTCCTGTATCGGAAGGTGAGAGGTTCATTGGTCTGAGCGCCGATTACGCAAGCGAAACATACTGGGTATACTCAAACTTGAACATTTACGAAATCACAGTGGATGATGAAGAAAGGGATATTTGGAAAGCAATGGTGGAAAATCATAACTTTGAAGATGCGCTAGATGTAGCTCGTGACATGGAGACGAAGGACATTATTTTTTCACAGAGGGGCGATTATATGTTTGAACAGGAGAAGTACATGGACGCTGCCAAATCTTATGCATTCTCAAGCAAATCTTTTGAGGCTATATCACTGATGTTCATTGAGAGTCACCAAGAAGATGCACTTTTGGAGTATTTCCTTGCAAAGTTCCACGTACTGAAGAATGATCAGAAGTTTGATTTCAAGATGCAGCTTGTAATGCTGTCTGCATGGGTTGTGGAGCTCTTTGTGGAAAAACTGAATGAGATTGATGACTTGCTCGCAACTGAACAGGCAGTACATCTCGAGGAAACAATACTTTTGAAGACTGGAACAGAGAAGAGATTCCAGGAGTTCATCATTGATAACGAGAACATTTTGGATAAAAAGACAATTTATGAGATCATTACCTCACACAACAGACGTTCTGAACTGCTATACTATGCGGGACTCATTAATGATTATGACTTCGTGCTTGCCTACTGGATAAGATTTGAAAATTGGGAAGAAGCGTTAAAGACCTTGGAGAAGAACAATGACGCTGAAGTAGCATACAAGTACTCCACTGTGCTGTTTATGAATGCACCAGAACAAACTGTGGAGACGTGGCTAAGAATGAGTGATATTGATGCTACAAAGCTTCTGCCAGCCATTCTTGCTCACAACAAAAACTTCAAAAAGACAGAGGCCTCAAAACATCAAGGTATTCGCTTCTTGTTGACCTACATTGACAGAACCAAGTGTAAAGATTCTAGCGTGCATGATACTCTCCTCTATTTACTGATATCTAATGAGGCTTCAGACAATGAAGACATGGTTCTACGATACCTTGAGGAACACGGGACCCAGTTCTATTATAATCCTGATTTTATATTGAGATTGTGTCTAAAATTCAACATTATCAAGTCTGCAACATATGTCTATTGTTTATTGGACTGTTATGAGGATGCTTTGAACTTGGCTCTCGCTCACAAGATGATTGATCTTGCCATTGTCATTGCAGATAAACCAGAGGATGATAAGACACGCAAGTTCCTATGGCTGAAGGTCGCAGACAAGAAAATATCTATGATTAGACCATCTGATAAAGACAAAGTAAAAGAAGAAGTCAAGTCTTTGCTTGATAAATGTGAACTTTTGAAAGTCAAAGATTTGCTTCCCCGTATTCCTGACTTCACTTCCATTGATAATTTGAAGGATGTTATTTGTACTGATTTGGAAAACTTTGGTACTATTATCAGCAAACTCTCTTTGGAGATGAGTTCATCTATTGTTATCAATGATAACATCACAGAGAAGATTGCCGCGTACAAAGAGAAAACACAGATCATCAAGGCCGGTGAATCATGCTCATTATGTGAGCTTCTTCTTGCCTCTAGAAAGTTCTTTATCTTTCCATGTTCCCACTCTTTCCACTCTGATTGTTTAGTCAAGGAGATTCTCAAATCTAATGATTATTCAACCAAGAAGAAGCTTGAGTTCTTACAGAAGAGGTTCTTGTCTAGTAAACCGGAAAAGGGATCCAAATTCATTAACAGCCCAGAAGTCGACGACTTGCTTTCTAAGAGATGTCCAATGTGCTCAGATATAAAGATTGATACCATTGACCAACCCCTTGGAGGTGATGAGTCTGATGGCCTTGATGATTGGGATATCTGATGACGTAAAGCTACAAAATAAGGTGCACCGAATTAAATTAATTATCTAGACATGTATTAATACCCACGAACCCTCATGAGCACTCATTGTAACATATGCAAATCCCATTTACTCCCCCTTTACTTTCTCACCTGCAGTGTTCACATTAACAGAGTGTTGAATAAAACGAAGGAATCTCTCACCATACTCCTTTGGTGGAACTGCGCTTACAGTTGCTCTGTCGTGACGAATACTTCTCCAAAATGTTTCCAATCTTTTGATGATAGAATAGTTGGTCAAGCAGTCAATAATACCCAAGTAGTACATATATTGAAGAGGTTCATTATCAGCACTGGTTGATGTAATTCCACCCTCTTCTGCGTAGAAAATGTTTCCCTTGTGATACTCTATAGTAGGCAAATCATTCAAATGGTTCAACAACTTTGGGTTTGTGTTTTTCAAATCATACATATTGGAGGAAATCGGTGAGAACACAGATAACTTCTTCCTCTTCAATGTTTCGTCATCAGGATCCTGTGTCATATCGTGGAAGCCAATCAAGAAAGAATAGTCCATGATGTTCAATTTGATTAATAATTCGACATCTTTTTTCAACTGATCCAAGAAAACAGCCTCCTTGAATGGACCGAATTTAATGACTTCACTTGCCTGTAGCCAATTCAAATCTTTGAGTACCACGCTTGTCCCCTTGTTAGGATTGGAATAACGGCCCATAGTAGATCCTTTCAAGTCGTATGTTCTGTGGATATCCTTGTGAGGAGGGAACAAGTTATTCATGACAATGAAGTAAATTTTACGTCTCTTTCCATAATAAATAGGCATTTTAACCCTATGCAGACCATAAAACTGGGAAACCATTGTGTTAGGATTGTTCTTCACGTGCTGATAGTACTCTTTCAAAATCCTTCTTAGTTGACGATGTTCAGCCGGGTGGATCGTCTTAATGATAAACCGATAATCCCTGGAAAAATAGAAGAATGACCCACTCTTTCCCGGGGAGTTCAATTCAGATAAGATATACTTAGAAGTTAAGGAGACAAGGTAATCTGCTGGATCCAATCCAAAAAGGATCCTCAACTCTCTGAAGACAGTCGGGCAATAGTCTTTAAACTTGAAATCATACTTCGAAGAAGGTGTAAGTTCATTTCCTGATACATCAAAAACCAATTTTTTACTCAACTTAAAGTCCTCGTCAGTCAATGGGTGCATGATACCAGAGCATCTAGAGACAGCAACTCTAATACCCGTCAACATGTTGTAAGCAACAACGTAATTGACATGTCCTTCACTCACTTTGTTTCCTACCAGAACTTTATCATCATCAAGCAAGTTTTTCTGCTGCTTCTTCTTTTCTCTTTGCGTCAAGACCGAATTACGCATTCTCTCCACTTCCAAAGCAGCTGTATCGACACCCCTAGAGTCTTGCGTAATGACTGAATTTCTGACATTGTTCGAAGGGTGCTGCCTTTGTGTAAGAGGGTCAACAATCGTCCCCGTCGAACTTGTTCTTGCAGTTGATCTTCTTTTGCGTGTATAGTTGTTAAGAAGAACATTATCATCATTAGAAGCCTGAATATAGGTTCCTCTGAAGTGGGAGGCTGAAAGTCCTGCGCTTGGCTCGCTTAAAAGAGGAGTGTCAGCATCTGACTCTGCATCCTTGCTTGTCGTGTCGTTTATTTTGCTGGCTTGGAGAGGTGATTGTAGCAGGTTGGCCGTTTCATTAGTGTCATTAAAATAGTTGTTGTTTTTGTTGTTGTTGCTGTTGCTGTTGCTGTTATCATTTTCGTTTCCATCGCGTTCTTTAATAGCATTCCTGAGGGTCAATGCAGGGCGAATCCCCACTGTACTATCTTCACTGTCTCCTTGGCTTGTATCAGAGTTCGACTGGCCTTGGGAAGCTGTTGTGTCCTGAGATTCCACGGAGCTTGGGTTTGTGAATATGACGGATTCGTCTGTGGCAGTTACCACCCTTGACAGCGGCGTAGAGGGTGAAGCAGGATGGGTTCCAGCGTTCAAAACAGCAGGCACAAGATGAATATCTTCTGTCTTCACCAAATAAGGAGGCTTCAAGCCGTGAGGTTTGTGACGAGCAACATCCACTTCGTGCCTCACGTCTGTGGCTGGACTTAGCATAGGGATGCTGTAGCTCGCGCGGGAGGCGGCTGATTCTGGTGGCTGTGGGTGTATCCTGCTGTGGTGCAAGTGAGTACAAGAAAGGTAGATGGGATCAGGAATTGTTGCAGCAGCAGACGCCAATGATTATGAAGGTCTGTGAGCTTCTGCGTACTGTGGCGGATTGTGGAAGGGTAAATAGGTACGGAAATGGGATAACGAAGTAGCGGCGGAACCAGCGGGTGCTTGGTAGCTGTGCAAATTCGGGGCGGTGAATGAGATAGCCAGTTGTTCCAGGAGCAGGGTCAGCGTGATCTTTGGATGTTTCACAATCGAGCCGCCGTGTGCCCTTTAGATAGAAATATAGCACTCCTGTGTCTTTGTTGTTCTCTGCATAGAGCGTGCTAAATTCGAAAATTTTGTTTACGTTTGTGACAACTTGGTTCGGGACGCACGAGGTTGGCCGATAAAACCAGCGAGCGGATTGCCAGCATGGTCGGTGACCGGTTATACGTGGTCAATTGGTGCTATGGCGCTGTCTACGAGTCTTTAGTCTAGTTCATCAGTCATTTGTTCTAGCTCATGTAGTGAAGCGGGCACTTCTGAAGCTGCGCAGTCCACCTAGCTGCCTCTGTAAGTAGTGTAACTGTGGTTGGCCAATAACAATGGAATGTGGTAGTGCTTATCTGGAGGGTTAGCCACCGTGAAGAGAATTTCCACAAACGGAAAAAATGTTCTGGAATCACTGGTGATACCGTTGGCCTTGTCCTGCTCCGAGATTCTCTTGAAGTACTTGCCTGTTTGGAATCTGATCTTGTAGATACCGGGCTTCAGCTCATCCCAGTTCTGGCCCACAATGCCCAGTGAGCTGAGATCATTCTCGGGGTGGAAAGTCCACTGTGGGACTCTGCCATCGGAATTCGTCTTTGCAAGACCAAAAGGTTCACTGTCATCAACCACAAGCTCCTCGTCACCTACTGGAACGCCTGACACTCTGTAGATTGCTACCACGACGTCAGCAGCAGGTCTTCCCCTCGTGGTATCCAAGATGTGACATGTAATAGGTGGCATTTTCGTTTCTGCCTCTCCGAGTATGATTATGATTTCACGAGCTGAAATAGTGCTTCAGACGGACTCCTGAGTGTGGGTGCTGCCCCTGTTCTTATAAAGACCTCCCCCTGCCTCTCAACTTCCCTCACATACTTCGTATTTGGCCGAAGTTGTAATGGGGACACACACTTCCACGCGGTCCGTGGGATGCATAACTGGTCTGTTTACCTTTCGCCTTTCATCGACTGCAACATCTCAAGGTACTCCAAACAAAAACACTAAGGGGGTCGGCTTGGAGGGCAAGACAACGATGGCCAAGGCGGCCAGGATATCACACGATACTTCACAATACGCACGGGACTTTGCGCCGGGCGTTGAGAACGTTTTTCTACGGCGCGATGGCATCGAGTTCTATGCCCCAGCTACGTTCCACACGTCGCCTTTCTACAATGCGACGACGCCAATGTTCGCCTGTGATATCGTCAATAGCAACCGAATTGATGATATCTACGGCTTCATGGGCGCTTCGGCACTCAAAGATAACGTTGTGCTCGTAAGAAATCACCCCGTGAGGAGAGTGCGGCTTGTCGGGAGGATCACTGAATACTTTGTCACAGAGAAACAAGGTGGTCGAATTTTCTACTTTTTACATATCGATGACTCAACTGGATATGATATCATATGTAAAGTAACCAAATCGCAGCTTCTAGGAGCTGGACTCAACCATGAACATTGTGAGGGGTACCTTGTGGAACTGACTGGATACGTTCATTACTACAATCAAAAGAAGGAGATCCACGCAGATTTCATTGCACTTATGGAGAGAGGTGTGAGATCACTGAGAGGAGAGCTGAAGTTTTGGGAGGAAACCATTCGAATAAGGAAGATTCTTGCCACGCCTTGGTTCCAGTCTCCACTATTGAGTGACTCAAATGAAAATTTTGAGATAAAAATGGATCCGATGGCGTATAGAAGGAAACTTCAAGCAAGAAACATGAAACTAGCGACTGGTCCAGATGATGATATCCCGCTTGTTCTTGATTCAAGCATATACATCAGACAGAGAGCCATTAAGAAACCTGAAAGAGAAGCAAGAGTAAAGGTCCTTGACGAGACGGATTCTGAATCTGATCTCGAAGAAATCACAAAAGAGGCATTTGAAAGAAAACGACTTCAGGGAACCGAAAAATATTCTCGTCCACCTTCGAATTTTGATGAGAAATGGGTTCGGATCACTTCTGCAAGCCATCCTTTGATGGCCGATGGTATCTATACCGATACAGAGCTTGCTGCTAGACTTATGTTCTGGATTGTAGAGAATGAAACAGAAAAGTTTCGCCTCGAAAATGCTTACGACTCAGATGAGCTATCAGATTTTCTTGATCAGATGTGCAAAGAACATCTCGTTGGTGAAGTCATTGACCTGACAGAGGATTATCCTGATGTCAAATCAACAAGCCAAATTCGTTTCAGATTGTTCCGATCTGGAAGATACGTGTTACAAAGATATGGTCTAATAAGATGTTCCAAGAGCCTATGGTGCTCGTTCCGTGCACTCAAGGTCTTTCATCATGATCTTATTGAGACGTTGGATCACATCAAGACACATTCACGACCCGTCTCTTTTGCGACTGATGAATTCTTGAAGGTCTTCAACGATGACAATAAGATGGACGTTGGATGCGATAGCTACTTGCTCAACAGGTTCATATATCAGATTTTAAAGAAAGAAAATGATCCGAGGTGGAGATATAATGATGAAAAGAAGGCTTGGGCTTACGAGCATATACCTCAAACCCAGTCACAGAAACTCAAGATCCGCAAAATGGACAGTTGACGACGTTAATGACGATAATAGTGTGCTTATTGTAGACTCTAATTATGCCATACTACAGATTCTTCTAGACCTATATTGGGGGCTGGTTTAGACACTCGTGTGTGGTCTCCTTTTAATTACAGCCGCAGGGACGTTTCACTGGGCAATAACTTCATAGCAAATGCATCATATAAAATCATATTACAGAGATTCAGGTGATAGATTTTTAAGGAAGCTAAACCTGACAATTAAAACCTAAATGCTTTAAGCGTTTCAAACTAAAAAAAGGTCCTACCCGGATTCGAACCGGGGTTATTCGGATCAGAACCGAAGGTGATGACCACTACACTATAGAACCTTGGATGCCCGAGAAAAACATCTCGTGTGATAGAGTCTCAAGAAATCAACCCTAATGCCACTGCATATGTGGTTCGGGACACTTTGGCACAAATTTTCGTGTACTTGATGCGATGCTAAGAGGTAGTTGTTTCCTTTTGCACAAAGGTGATAGTTACCAGATATTCACTATCAGCAGTAAAGGATGGCTTTGTTTCAGGTTGAGGGATGGGACTTGAAATCCACCGTAGTGAAGGCGGGTGGACAGAGTAGTAAGAAGAATAAGAAAAGAAAGCAACAAGATGAAGATATTGGGGACATCATCTCGGGTGAACGAGTCGAAAAGAAAGGAGAAGAGAACAAGGCCAAGAAAGCTAAAAAAAATAAGAGCAAGAAAGATTTACCAGTAAACACTGAAGCCACAGGGACAGAGGCTACAAGGAACGATGTTGCTGAACAGGTAAACGAGACACCAGCTGCCCCACAACTCGACATCCCAATGAGAGCTAAGCTCACGCCTCTTCAACAAAAGATGATGACCAAGCTTACAGGCTCTAGATTTAGATGGATCAATGAGCAATTGTACACTATTTCATCTGAAGAGGCTCTTCAATTGGTGAAGGATCAGCCATCTGTGTTTGATGAGTACCACGACGGATTCAGATCACAAGTGAAATCGTGGCCAGAGAACCCAGTCGATGTATTTGTCAACGAAGTTAAGGAGAGATCGTTAAGACCAGTGAATGCCCCAGGTGGCCTGCCGGGTCTGCAGAAGGATAAGAAGGTGGTTATTGCCGATATGGGATGTGGTGAAGCACAATTCGCACTGGACATTCAAAACTTCTTAACACAAAGAAACACGCCAAAGAAGAAGAGCGGTAAGAATTCTGGGAGAAGCTCACACAAATTGGATATCAAAGTGCACAGTTTTGATTTAAAGAAGGCCAATGAGAGAATCACTGCTGCTGATATCAGAAACGTCCCATTGGAGGATAACTCTTGCACTGTAGTGATCTTCTGCCTTGCTCTTATGGGAACTAATTTCTTGGACTTCATCGAAGAAGCTTATAGAATTCTTGCTCCAAGAGGTGAGCTGTGGATTGCTGAAATCAAGTCTAGATTCTCCGATAAGGATGGTAAGGGCGACGAGTTCGTGAACGCATTAAAGCTGATGGGATTTTTCCATAAGAAGACTGATGATGACAACAAGATGTTCACCAGATTTGAGTTCTTCAAACCTCCTCCGGACATTCTCGCGGAGAGAAAGGCCAAGCTGGAGAGAAAGAAGAAGTTCATTGAACATGAAGATGAGAAGGAACAGTTACAGAAGAAGAGAGAGAAAGTTCCAGAAGGCAAATGGTTACTGAAGCCTTGTATTTATAAGAGAAGATAATATATGTATGGTTAATAAAAACGATAAGGCATTACTTAGATAAAAAGATTGTAAGTTAAGAATATTCTGTTTGGTCTGCCAACAGAAGACGGGTCAGTAACAATCACCCAAAGTATCTAAAGTATGCTAGGCCACCACCGCTGAGCCTTCTTTACGACACCGATTTCAAACTCTTGCAATAACGAGGGCTCAAGTATGCTGACTCAAAACGGAACAAGGACACGTCGTACCAGCAGAGCAAGAAGAAATTCTGTGGTGAAGCGCATTGCGGTTCAAATCCCTCACTTGCAGGAGGTGAGTCAAATATAAATATCAAAGCACAACAGTCCCACTAACTATCACTATAGAACAACCTCTCGCTTGAACATACTACAGGAACCCCATTGCAGAGGTCCACATCATGCGGTGATTTACATGCAGAATTCCCAGCTGTTGAGGATACTCATCAACTGTTGTTCCCATTCACTGTCGCAGAGAAACACGCGTACTTTAGCAAATACCTCGATTCTTTTGAATACGATGTTCTTCCCTCTTCTGAAGAATTGAAAGCTACAGAGGACCAACAGAATATGAAGTACATCAGATTCCTTGAGTCTTGTAATTTTAGGCAGAATAACTACACAGAGCTCACTGCTTATGCCACAAGTATCATCGATGAGTTGAGCGAGCTTACTGTGGAATATGACACAGTGACAAAGGAGACGTTTGAATTCCAGTCACAGTCAGACGTCTTAATTGAAAAGTATAACGAATATATGAAGTTGAATGAGGACTTGAAAGTTGATTTGCAATATTATGAGCTCCTTACCACCATTACACGCAAACTCAATAACCCAAGTCCAAACATTGTGAGAAGAGATTCCTTCAAACGCATGCTATTGCAATTGGATGAGTGTATTGAATTCATGAATAAGCATCCTGAACACAAGGAAAACGAAGTCTTTACGAGAAGGTTTAAGCAATGCCTTACAAGGGCGCTAACGCTTATCAGAAACTACGTCATGAACAACCTGAAGACGATCAAGGACGAGATCACAGCAAAGGTTGGAAATGCAAAGTCCAATACCGTCACTGAAGATGCGTTGATATATACAAGATTTGAGTCTGACGGAAGGTTCTTGAAGGAAGTTAGCGCCGAGTTATGCGTAAGAGCTGCTGTATCTGACGACTGTGTTGGGCTTCTTAATGATTGTTATCACTTTTATTTTGGTATCAGAAGCAAATTCCTTCAAACAAAGATTGCTGATCATTTGAAGTCTTCAACTGCAGATAAGAAAACATTGGTTCATTTTGCCCAAAGTAACATCTCATATTTCACCAAAATCTTCAAGGATGAACATGATCTATTCTTCAAGTTCTTCACTGATGATCATGATCATGCATTATTCAACTGGTTCCAGCAACTAACAGAACCTTTGTATGACCATTTAAGAAATAGTATCCTTAGAGAACAATCCTTAAACTCTCTTTGTGAACTTGCTACTCTTATGGAGAAATACTATGAATGGGACGATGAGAACAACTTCGAGCACCAGGCAACACAGAGACAGGACCATGAGTTTAATGAATTAGAGCTGGGACCTGTCTTCGAACCGATTCTCCAGGACGTCCAGTCTCGCCTTGTCTTCAGGGCGCAGGCGTTTGTAGAGGAGAAGATAGTTAAGTACAAGCCAACTTTCAGAGACTTTCAAATTGGACAGAGACGCAGATCGTTAGTTTCAACAGCCGATGATGCTAACAGTGTCCCCGATGGAGATGAATCTTCGATGGTCATGACCTCACAGACTAAGGCATCTGTTAAGGATTGCTATCCACCACTTGCAAAGGGTCTTGCTCTTCTCTCCAAGATTTATCAGCTAGTATCCTCGTCTGTGTTTGATGATTTGGCTCACAACATCGTGCACGACTGTATTATTTCCCTAAGAGAGGCTCACAAAGTTGCCAGTTCCACTACAAGTAACGTTGATGCTGACCTGTTTTTGTTAAGAAATCTGCTGTTGTTGCGTAATCAAGTGCAAACCTTTGATATTGAGTACGTTAGCCGTGAGACCTTCTTAGATTTTAGTGGTATTGGTGATATCATTTCGAAAATCAGAAACGGCCAGAGTGTTCTCACAGATGATGGATTCATTGGGTTGGTTCGTGAAAGTGTCCCAAAGGTGGTCAGGAACATGATTGATGCCAGAATGGAACTACAAACAGAGTTGAGAAATGTGGTCCATACCTTCACCGAAGACGTTGTGAAGCAGATTGTGGAACCAATTCAAAAGAGCAGTATCGAAACAGCGGATTTTGACTCGCAAAGATTACAAAAAAACATCGAAGATTTATTTCCAAGAGTCAAAGATCAGATCAAGATGTTCATTGATGGTCCAGATGTTGTCACTGCACTCATTGATGGTGTTCAAGAGTTGGTGATCCAGAGTTATGAGAAGTTCTATGATGATGTTGGTTCAAAGATTAAAAATTCGGCTCATGTGGTTGAAGTCGATACGATGGTTGCTTTTATTGGAGAAGTTGTGGGAAAAATGTTCGAACAAAGTGAAGAGGCAAATGTTGAAGCACCAGTGCAGGAACTGGAAGGGTTGGGAATTGAGCACAGTCCAACATCAAAAAATTCGTGATATAATAGACTATTATATAAAAGTTTTATAAAGTATTTCGTAACGTCGTCAAGTGATGTGTAGGAATCATTGATTCTCCTCCTCCTCGTCCATTGGATTGTATGTGTTTTGGGCGAGAATTCTGTTGAGCTCCAACTTCACGAAGTCAACTTTGGCAGGGTTTATTAGTAGATGTGTATCATCAAGCTCCTGATTTTATTTGTTAGTCACTGCTGAAGATAATATCCAACTGCTAACTCACTTGGATAATAATATCATGGCTGTCAGAATCGATCTTCACAATAAGCGCTCTAATGGACGGGTCACACTCAATCAGTGCTCCTGGTACAAAGTTAGTTCATTGCAAAATCACAAGGTATTATAGCAAGATTATCGTACCCTTAAGTGCTCTTGGCATCGTCAAAAACTAATCTGGGCTATATTTCCTTAAGCTGGTGTAATGGCCTTGGCTTAGGCAAATGATATGTACATTGCCTACAAAACTAAGGGTCAGCACTACTGACCCGATATATAATGGCAGATAATCGCTGGAGGAGAAGGTAAACAGCTTTCTTCTTTGCTTTCCGGGTTGATTTATGTAGGGCTATCTGAAGATTTAATTACAGCATTACTGATTATGACTATTGTATCTGCAGTTCGTGTGTGTTTGAATCCTTAGCTGTTATAAAGGGATATTAGCAACACCTCAATTCCGAATTGATAATATTAAGACAGATATTCTAGCTGAAGAAAGATGGAGTGAATCTGCTAAAAATTCCACCCGAGACAGTTCCAAAGACATTGGAAGCTAAGTCGTTGGCTTTACCGAACTTATCACATCTTGTGAAGGCCAAGGCGTTGGTCATGGTCAAACCAATGGCAATTCCAACCAATGACAAAGACAGGAACTCAAACTTGAGCAAAGCCAAGATTCCCAGTACAATCCACAGTGCAGGAGTGGAGTAGAGCATGATCCAGAACACTTTAGAGTCAATTGGATTGATTACTCGGTCAGGGTTAGCAGTCTCAAAGACCCATATGCTGTCACCTTTGTCATCTGTCTCGTTCCACCAACGAAGACCAACAAGAAGTCTTCCGCTTATGTTTTTAACATTCCAGAAATCTGCCGCAAGAAGTAGTATCACCGTAATGAACTCCAAGATACTGTAGAGGGATTAGTTAGCATGCGGTTATGGAACCATGGTGCAGGGGTCATACGTACAAGTTGTCTGTGAAAAGGAGTCCAAAAAGGTATGCAAGAAGAGACCCTTAAAAAAGTGTTAATGACAATCAACATTGTGAATCAAGGACGAGGAAAACTTACCAAACCGGAAAAGAAGGAAGAAGATCATAGCAATTGGATGCGACGATTCTGAGAGTTTTTGGAACAGCGTTGGCGCAGGGCCAGCAATTGCGGTTGTTTCAGACTGGAAGAGGCTCACAGTTAGCAAACCACGACTATAGGCAATGTTATGACCATTTACATACCATAATAACTTCTTTTCCCCTTCGTTATGTCTCCTTTCCATGCAGAAAAGAGCACCTCGGAATACATGTAGAGGCCAGGTGTGCGCTTTAATGCGATAAAGCCCTGGAGTGTCCGGATGTCAAACCGCGAAAAAATAATGTCTGGATGTTTTGAGGGTCCCTGGCGCGCGCACCATATGGTGGTCACACTCACCAACCTATTGTTCTTTTGTCTTTTTTGTTGCTAATAAGTGAACGAGCTTTAAATCCTTTGAATTTTGTTATTGAATTTGACGGTCGGATTGGCTTGATATCGAAAATGGGCTTTTCGATAAAGCAGAAGATCGACATATGTCTCATGTCGGAGGCCAATCTGGAGATGACGCAAACTGATCTGGCTGTATGGGCTCAGAAGAGATTCGGGACGTCTAAACCTCCGTCGCAAACTACTATATCCCGTATATTGGCCAAAAAAGACGAGCTGATTGCATTAAAAGAACACGAGTTCAAGTTAACGCGAAGAAGGCGGTCCTCAAACCCTTTATTGAGGAAGGTCCTGACGGAATGGATCACTCAATGCGCGTGGAACAATATCCCCATTACTGCCCCAATTATCATCAGTTCAGCGTCTAACTTCTGGAAACAGTGTCCTCCTAACATGAGAGATGGAAGTGGCGAGTTCTCTTTCCGATGGTGCTCGCAATTTTTAGCAAAAGTGAATATTAACTTGTCCACTATTGAAAAAGACCTTTACTCGAGCAGACTCAAGGTTTGGACCTTTGAAGAAAGAGGGGGACTTAAAAGTCTCTTGAGTGGCATAGATCCAAAGAAAATATTTACATTGGATGAGATCTTTCTCAGTTATGACCTTCCATTGGACAAGGCTCTTTACGACGATAGCTCGGATTTTGTTACCTGCATGCTATGCGTAAACGCTGATGGGTCTGAGAAACTAGATCCTTTGATCATTGGAAGATACGAGAATTACCCGAGCTTCGAAGGTAAGTCTTCAATAAAGGCATCAAACAAGCATAGTGTTGGATATCACAGCAACAGAATGAGATGGCTAACATCAACAGTATTTTATGATTGGCTCTCTGTGCTGGATAAGAGGTTGGCTCTGACGAATCGGGACATCATTATTATCCTCAATGACTCAGCTTCGCATCGTGTCGTCAACATTAAACTTCAGAGAATCCGATTGCTTTATACTTCATGTAATTCGAACTTCCTCCCAATGAACTGGGGCATTGAGAACGATCTCAGGTTGAACTTTAGGATCAAACAATATGAGGTGCTTCTTGAGAGACAGAAAAAAGTTAATGGAAGACTTCTTGCCAAGCCAGAGCTAAATTTTAATATGGCTGAAACCTTTGACTTAATTAAACATGCTTGGAACGAGGTTCCTTCTTCAAGGATACAATCGGCATGGAAGCAGTCAGGAATTCTGCCCGATGTCACGACACAAAATTTTGCCAGGAGACGAATGTTGTATGATGCTTTAGAAACACGACTTATAACGCTTATTGTGAACTTTAATTCTCAAGAAGACTGGGACGTGCCCTCGTTAATGGATCTAACAGTGGAACAGAAGACTAACAAGACATTCCTTTCAAATGAAGAAATTGTGCAGTGCTGTATTGTGGATAACTATGACGACTTTGACCATACGACGGGACAGCCTAGAAGAGCACCATTTTCGCATACTCTTGGTCAACAGTTCCAGAGGCTGAAAAGACTTGCTGAGCTCCAAAGGGCAGTAGAGAGGATGCAGGAACAGGATGACTCTGATCACAAGGAAGAAGATAAGTTTGACATTTTTGATCTCGATAACTTTGTGTTTGCCAATGATCTGCCGGATTTTGATATGAATATGAATCCAGATGTTAGTATGCCTTCTGAGCTTCAACCAATGTCGGAGCTGTCTCCTGCACTCTACGCCAATACCGACCCTAGGATCACTGCACCAAGTAATATTTCACCAAATTTTGATACTCCATCGTCTTCGGGTGACCCTGCGCTGTCCTATACCATGAATTCCATACCTTTTACTGATGATTTTGGTTCTCTATTTGGAACGCCAACGCAGCTAACAACACCAGAGATGCGTCTCAATACAGTAATGAACTTCATTAACATGATCGAAGAGGATCCAAACTGTCCTTTATCTCAACAGACCAAGATGGAGGTTGTCGCACTGTATTATAGCTTGCTTCGTCAGTCTTCCTACACCGATACACCCACCAATTGAATTGATCTACGCCCAAATGCGGCAATTTATAAGTTAATTTATACAGCTCATTACCTTTCGTTAAAAACCTATGTACATTGTATGTTCGCATACTGCATTCACTTTTGGAGCTTAGCCTTTTCAGCTTCGACATCAATACCATACTCTTCCTTCAGCTTTTCTTCTAATCTCTTTCTTTTCTCAAGTGCCTCCTTCTTCATTCTGGCCAACTCGGCTTTGATCTCGTGCGGCTCCTTAGGAATCTTATTTGTAGTCTCTGGATCTGGCCAGAAACCAGGAACATTGAACTTCTTATCAGCATCGACACCGACGTAATACATAACACCGATCGGAGTCATGAGGTAGAATGTGAACTGAGAAGCTTTGGTTAATATCATGTCATTACATCACAAGCCTTCGAGATTGGAGGCAAAACCAAAGATGAACTCACTCTAAATAGCTCCAGCTGTGATCTAGTAAGCTTCGGAAAGGCTTTGGAGAGGAATGAAATCATGACTACTAGTACGTTGGCTTGCTCAAAGAGAAACCTTGATTAAAGTGAAAGAGACAAATGTTGATAGGAGTAATGAGCGCCAGTCAGGAAAATTCGCGACCGCTTACATAATACATCCAAACACCTACATAGTCTACTCATCACCATGCTTTACTTCAATCATTCCCCACGAACCTCATCGATATATGTCTGAAGACGCTCCTGATCACGGTTATATACATGAACATCTCCTTTGCTGTCCCTTTCACTACACTCAGTCTTAGTGTCTGTTTTGTGGAAGTGTTCTCCCTTGTAGCGAGTAGCAATGAGCTTCTTCCCTCCAAAGAAGCGGCCGTCCATCACCTGTTTAATGATTAGTATTCTCGAATGTTGGTTGTATCTCGCAATAATGATCATACCTCAATACATTTGGATGCTGCGTCTGGGTTCTCAAACCTCACAAGGACAACGCCATCTTCCTCCAAATCAAACAGTATCACCTTCTCCACAACACCAAAATCTTCACATCCTTCTTTTATATCTTCGGCAATATCATATTTCTCCTCAATATCACTGGCTAATTCATCGAGCGTAAATACCCGTCGTAGTACCATAGTTCTTAACCACTTAGGATTGATCGCTTCATCATCACCTTGCCAGTCTTCTATTTTTTCATTTAATCGCCTAAGCTTTTTCTTGATCACTTTCTTATCTTCATCGGTCAGTTGCCTTTTGACGCCATTATTTGCTGATGGAAATTCCTTTTTTTCTTTGAACTCGGCTCGTTGTACTTTGATAGGCCCGTCTGTAACTCGTATTTTGGTGTCATCTAGCATCTGAATGGCAAGGTCGACACTTTCTGGCTTCATATAGACCACCAATGCATCGCCTTTGAATTTTGCATCTTCATCATAGTACAATTTGATTCTTGGCTTATTTGTGAGCAAATCCTCGGCAATCATTCCGTACTTTGAGAAAATTTGCTTGAGTTCCAAGGAATCGCAATCCAACGGTAGCCCTGAGACGTATACCGCCGTATTCTTCTTCGGCCGCGTCTTTTCTTTCTCCTTTTTTTCCTCTTTCAGCTCTTGCAATTTTTGCTTCTTCTTCTGCATAATCTCATGTTGTGCCTCTGTCATGTTACCTTCATTTGTTAACTCCAAGGGGATCCATCTTCCCAAGAAGGTATTGTACTCGTATCCTCTATCTTCAGAGTCTGGATCCTCGTAAATCCACTTATCCTGTGCGCTATCGTAGGAGATACGTGGGTCCAAAGACGAGCTGTCCACTGTCCTGGGATCAATCTCTTGTATTTGGGGGCCCATTTCGATGAAGTTCGGCGCTGAATCCCGTGAATAAGTCAGTGGATAAAGATTTGTTTCGATTTCTTGTTCTGATCTTCTCGCGAACCCACACTACATATACTTCATGCGTGCTTGATGTGCACTAAACTAAAGTATTATACACGTTTTTCAACTTTTTGTCATCAGGCTGCTCGTTGAGCAGCATCAGTTCTAATCATTAATTAACCCTTTTCCTACCTTCCATGTTTATCTTCATCATTCTCTTTGTGAAATATTTCAAACACTTCTATAAGTATGATTACACTCCAAGCACACATAGAACAAAATCATGGATGTGTCAGCTCTTCTCTGCTGAGATTGGAAAAATACAGCTTCATGGGCATGACATTTAGGGCACTCCTTGTCAGATCTTGGGAGTGTCGGGTCGGAGCCGAGGTCCTTCACAATACCCGCTGTCTCACTGTTCAGCTGTTAGTTACGAGTCTTCTAGACGAACGTTAATGAGATATCAAACAAAACATACCCAATGTTGGAGATTAGCTCGTGACGATACACTCGTGCGTCCACAGCTTGCTCAACGTAAGAGCAGATACGGCATTCGTAGAGCAACCTATTGTGCTCCTTGTCTTCTTTTGGGTAGAGCATGTTGTTGCTGAATATTAATGACGTTAGTCTCCATCCTCAATACGCATCAAATATGACACTTTTAATTCCAACATAAAGGAGATACATACCATTCCTGACAAAATCTGAACGACGACATGGCTTGTAAGCGTGTACAACCGTGTGAATCGCTAGGTGCTCGGGCGCCTTCCAAGTGAGCACAACCGCTTTGCCGGTGTGGATACAAATCGTTGTTTCCATCTACAATATGCGGCATAAACGTCGCGCCACCGTCCCCAGAGTTTGCGCGTGTTATGCCAACCGCGCTTTTTTCACCGATTTTTCAGCTCAGAGAACGAAGACCACACTTTAAATCGGAGAGGGATTGCACATATAACCACACCCAATCAAACAACTAGCAATGCTCTCGCTCAGACTCACTGCCCGTGCTACCATCAGAGCTGTACCACGTGCTTCAAGACTTGCGGCCGTCCGCTTGAACTCCACAGCCGCTACAGAGGCACCAGCTGCCGACCCAAAGATCACTGCCATCGTCGACTCGATCTCAAAGCTTACGCTCCTCGAGACTTCATCTTTGATTTCCGAGCTTAAGACCAAGCTTAACATCCCAGACATCGCCTTCCCAGCTGCTGGTGCTGCCCCAGCTGCTGCCCCAGCTGCCGTTGAGGAAGAAGCTGCTTCAGAGGAGAAGCCAGAGGAGAAGACAATCTTCTCCATCAAGCTCGAGTCCTTCGACGCTAAGAGCAAGCCAAAGATCATCAAAGAGGTCAAAGGGCTTTTGGACTTGTCTCTTGTTGAGTCCAAGAAGTTCGTTGAGTCTGCTCCTAAGATTCTCAAGGACAACGTCGCAAAGGAGGAAGCTGAGAAGATCAAGGCCACTCTTGAAGGTCTCGGTGCTAAGATCACCTTGGAGTAAACACATGATATCGAGTTTTAAGTTTTAGCATGGTGTCATTGAATTGAAAGAGGGAGAGCTCACTGATGAGCTAAAAGAGGGAATGCGAAGCTGTAAGAGATCTCATCCATGATTATGTCCCCACGGGTACTGTCTGTTATGATTTGCAGTATCTTCATGGTTCAATTATTAGTGAAATTTCTGGAGAGAGGATATGCATATACTGTTTCTGTTATTGCAAATAAAGATCCACATGTACATAACTGTTTTGTTAATTCTACGAATACCAATATTGATTCATTGAGAAGCAGCCTGTGAGCTGCCGTAATGGGTCTACGAATATATAGTTCCGTAATTGTTGCATTATTTCTAATTCCACTGATGATTAGAATCTCATTGAATACCTCTTTCTACTCGTTCCTGGGGTCCAAGACCGAGATGCGTTTCCTGAGAACCGCGGAGAATCTCTTCTTGGCACATAATGATCTTGATAAAGCCCGTTACCGTGCTCACTCGCCGTTCTATCCAACGAATTGTTTGGATCGAATGATCCGTATGAAGTTGGGAAGTTGTGCATCGATGTAGGACGAGACAGCCTTACACTTCCAGTTGGATGAGATACGGGAGAATCCGATACTCCTGGCGTGACATTGTACGATTGAACTGAGAAGGAGCGAGGCATTGGAGTATTCAGAACCTTTAGTACTTCTTGATCAGATACTGCTTGTGGTTCTCGACTATGCGTTACAAAACGTGATCTCTCAGATACCCTTGATAAGTGGGATACTCTTCTGGTGTCAACCTGATGACGCTCAGGAAAAGAAGGCAGCTTAGGGGAATTGAAAGATGGAGAACGTAGAGAATCACGCGAAGAATTCTTTGACATTGAATTGAAATGTGAGCTCTGAGCGGGAAAGTGGGGAGAGTCAGTTGATGACGATCTCCGAGATATCATTCTTCTTTGAGCCTTTCGTTGTTGTTGTTGTTGTTGTTGTTGTTGTTGTTGTTCTATCGTTGACAAGATTTCACTATCATCATCTGAAAACTCTATAGAGTCATATTTACTCAGATTATCATTGGTGGCAGCATTTAGTTTTGAGTTACCATCGTCAATCCGTGTCATGTCCTCTTCGTTCATGATCAATGCTGCTAGGGCGGAAACAAGTTCCTGCATCTTAGAGTAAAGCGAAATCGACGAGGAGTCGATCAGTGAAAGCTTTTTACTTACGCCATCTCCATATAAAGGTGCTTGAAAGAGATCGAACGTAGCTGTGAGCATCTCCTCGAATGCCTTCTTTTGCTTGAGAGTGAGCTCGGAGTTGTTGAGCAGTTCGTGTAACTCATGTTCCATGGATATGAGTTCCACAGAGCGTTCCAACGACGAAGGGACTCTTTCGATTGACTGTGGCATCTTTACGTGAAAGTTCGCAGGTAGTGAACAATGATCCACTTGTTATTCCTCGAAACAAGTGTGATTCTTGTAATTTTGAAAGACAACAAAGAGTGCGCGTCTTCGTTTATGATCTGTAACATTTTGTTTTCATGCCTATTGGCGCAGCAACGCGGAATGACTACCAAACCTGGCACTAAAGACAAAAGACGTGTTAAAATCCATACAAGAGATATAAATGAACAACTTATTGTTCCTCCAGTGAATAAAATAATACGCAGAGAGAAGCAAGAAGAGAAAGAGACAAAAGGGTAAAAGGGAGAAACGAGAGCTACTCAGAAGTCCAAGAAGTACTGTGCGTAAGGGTCTTCACCGCTGGCGCCATAGTCGAGCTGTTCTTCTGGATAGTGGTCGAACAAACTTGTGTCACCAATACCACCAGTAATAGGAGGCTCGTACGGCGTCTCGATATCCTTAGCTAAGAGCTTCTCCCAAACGACTTCGGCGAACCATGGATGATTACGAATGTCTGCAGGTCCACCAGCCAAGTTACCCAATCTATGAGTCAAATCTGCAGTTATGAGACGTGAAAGAAGATCCACTGCATCTGGGTGGATAAATGATGGATATTGAACCTTTCCTGCAAGGATCTTCTGATAAGTCTTCATTGGCGTTGTGTCGTAGAACGGTGTGTATCCGGCAAGCATTTCAAAGATGAGGATACCCAGCGACCACCAATCAACAGACTTGTTGTATGGCTTTGTGGTAATCACCTCCGGTGCAATGTAATCTGGGGTACCACACAAAGTCCAAGTAACTGTGGAAACCTCTTTAGCGAAACCGAAATCTGTGATCTTAATATGTCCATTACGGTCGAGCAAGATGTTTTCGGGCTTGAGATCTCTGTAGATGATGTTATGGGAGTGTAAATACTCAATTGCCAGTGTGACTTCTGCGGCATAAAACTTTGCGACAGGGTTTGGGAAACGTTGAGATTTTCTCAAGAGGGAGAACAATTCGCCACCTTCAATGTAATCCATCACCATGAACAAATTACGTGCATCTTGAAAAGTACCCCACATACGGATCAGGAATGGATGATCAACAAGCTTTAGCATGCGACGTTCATCATTAGTGTGTTCAACCTGCTTCATACGGATAACTTGGGCCTTCTTAAGGACTTTAATGGCATAGTACCGACCATTGTGAACAGAACGAACCAAATGGACACGGCCGAAGGAACCAGTTCCTAGGGTTCTCATTATTTGGAAGTCACCTAGAGAGTATTTGCCCTTCGAAACAGTAGACTTCTGTGGAAGAAGAGACTCCTGAATTCCGCTCTGATCTTGAGATGAGACAGATACTTGAGGGATTTGAGCAACATGTTGCGGGTACCCTGTATTAGCCGTCTGTTGCTGATGTTGCTGCTGAGGTAGAACCTGAGGCACCTGTGCCTGATGAGCTCGGTACTCCATCTGATCAGTATGGTTCCCGATATGCAGCTTCTTCAGAATATTGTTGCTGTGCATGCACTGGTTTCGTGACTCGAGGTCTATGACTTCGGCGTTTCGTTTGAGGATCAGGGTGGTAGTTAGGTGCGTTGACAGCCGGGATTAATCGACTATTGCAAGCTCGGAACCAGCAGGCCAACGGCGTAAATCTGTGTAATAGTACCTCCAATTGAGAATGGCCTCGGTGATAGTGCGCCACTCTGGGGTGTTGTAGTAGGAGTGTTTGGAGCTATTGGGCGGGCTTGAGCAGCTGATAAAACGCAAGCTCGAAGTAGGGGGCAACGATGGACGGAGGTCGATTACGGAACGTTACTCAATGTGAGTTGTTGGGGCCTTGGCGATGGCAGTAAAGTCTGTATTCAATAAGCAATGTTCCGTGGGGCAATTGACTAAACCGTCGTGGACGAGCGTCAGTTCGAGTGAGTTTTGCCTCCAAAGTCCCCCTGTCTGCCGAATTCCAACCAGCACCTCCATGCGCGGCCCCCCAGAGCTCAGGACACTTCATCTGCCTACGAAGAATACAGCCCGGGCTCAAAACTCCCAAATTCGGAAATTACTGTATATAGAGTACGTGCGCGAATCAAGTCTCATCACCTATCCGTTTTGGGACGAAAGTAAACAAACAATACCGATCCCTCAATCCAAAACAAAGTCACGGCCAAAAAAAGACCGGCCGCGTTTCTGTTCTTCTTGATACACTCCTTCAACTTCAGAAACACAACTTGCTATCCACTTAGAATTGCTTCTTAGTCAATGTCGAACCCATTTGACGAGGAGTACAACTACCAGTACCAGGCCGCGCCATCAAGACCGCAGCCGGCGGCCACGAACAATTCCCCTAGAAGGCTCCAGGCAAGCGCCAATTCGGCATTCAATGGGTTTCCGTCTAACGAGTCCCATGACGAGAGATATTCTCCAAGTATTTTCAACAGGGTAGCACAACAACCTCCAGCCCCACCTTCACACGATGTCTTTCACACACCTTTCGCCTCACCAACAAAGACCCAGGCAATGCCATCGCCAGGGTACCACGGAACGCCAAGAAAGCAATGGACAGAACTTGAGTCTCCAAAGAGAAAAACCCATAGCACAGTTATTGTCATTGATGATGAAGAAGACTATGAACAGCAATCTAACTTCGAGAGATCGGGCGCTTACAGCGTTCAGCGTTCCGCTACGAGAAGCTCCAACTCCACCACGAGTTCGTCTAGGATCTTGCCGCCACCAAAGCCAATTTTCTCTGCTAGTACATTTGCTGCCGCTAACCACGGTGTTATACAAGCCGAGTCTATTCCAAGACTGGACAATGAAAGAGTCTCTAGCGGGTCAACTGTTTTTTCTGGATCCTCCGAAGAGCTCGAACATCACAAGAATACATTCTCCGAGAAACTTGAGACCCAGTATTCTGCTTATAGCGGAGAAACATTTGACAGCTATTATGAGGATGAGGAATTGTTTGGAGATAACATGGCGTATGAGGTACCAACAACAGCACAACCTCGCCGTCACAGATCCCGAATCAGAAAGAAATTTGTTCCCGAAAATGGTAACCTGGTCTTGGAGAACCCAGTGCCTCAAAAACTTGCATCAATCCTTCCAAGAAGAGATGAGGATGAATTTTTGTTCATGAGATACTCCGCTTGTACTGCTGAACCGGAAGAATTCGAGACTAGTGGTTTCACCTTAAGAGCTGCCAAGTACAACAGAGAGATTGAGATTTGTGTTTGTATCACCATGTACAATGAATCTGAAGTTGATTTCACCAGAACTATGCATTCTGTGATACAGAACATTGCTATGCTGTGCAAGAGAAAGAAATCAAGAATGTGGGGTCCTGATGGTTGGAAGAAGATTCAAGTTGTAATTGTCAGTGATGGACGTGCTAAGATTAATGAGAACGTCTTGGATGTCCTCTCTGTGATGGGTGTTTATCAGGAAGGAATTGCCAAGTCCTTTGTGAATAACAAGGAGGTCAAGTCCCACCTGTTTGAATACACTACACAGATATCTTTGAATGAAGACCTCGAGATTAACTCTTCTGAATCTGGCCTGGTCCCAGTTCAAGTCCTCTTCCTATTGAAAGAAAAGAACCAAAAGAAGATCAACTCTCACAGGTGGCTATTTGATGCTGTTTGTCCAGCTCTTGAGCCAAACGTTGTTATCTTACTTGACGTTGGTACAAAGCCAAACTTGGGATGTATTTACCACCTCTGGAAGGCATTCGATAGAGATTCGAACGTTGCTGGTGCCGCTGGTGAAATTAAGGCATTAAAGGGAAAGCTTGGTCTTAAACTGCTCAACCCTCTTGTTGCCTCTCAGAACTTTGAGTACAAGATGTCCAACATTCTTGATAAACCATTGGAGTCTGCATTTGGTTATATCTCCGTTTTGCCAGGTGCACTGAGTGCCTATAGATATAAGGCTCTTAAGAACCACGCTGATGGAACTGGCCCATTAAACTCTTACTTCAAGGGTGAGACTTTGAATAATGGTCCAAACAGGGATGTGTTCTCTGCAAACATGTATTTGGCAGAAGACAGAATCTTGTGTTGGGAACTTGTTGCAAAAAAAGACTCTAAGTGGCTGTTGAAGTTTGTCAAGGAAGCTTCTGGTGAAACCGATCTACCAGAGAATGTTTCTGAGTTCATTGCACAAAGAAGAAGATGGCTTAACGGTGCTCTTTTCGCTGCCATTTATGCTCAATTGCATTTCAGACAGATTTGGGAAACCGGCCACAGTTTTACAAGAAAGTTTTTCTTTCACATTGAATTTTTCTATCAGTTTGTTCAACTGTTGTTTAATTGGTTCTCTGTTGCAAATTTCTACTTGACATTCTACTACTTAGCAGGTTCTCTCGTTGGCACCGATTTGATTCCACATAATGGTGGCTTCTGGCTGTTTACAATCTTTAACTACATCTGCCTTGGTACTATTTGTTCCACTTTCATTATTTCCATGGGTAATCGTCCACATGGTGCTCAGTATTTGTTCTTGACCTCCATGACTTTGTTAGCAATCATCTCCTTGTTCTCCATCACGCTTGGTTTTGTCTCCATTTCGAGAACATTTGCCGAGCACGCCGAAGAAGGAAGTGAAAGAGCGTTTATCAACATTATTATCTCTCTTCTCTCCACCTACGGTATGTATGCCTTCATCTCCTTCGTGTACTTGGATCCATGGCATATCATCACATGCTCTATTCAATATTTCTTGTTATTGCCATCATACACTATCACATTGCAGATCTTTGCATTCTGTAACACACATGATGTTTCTTGGGGTACTAAAGGTGATAATAACCCAGCTAAGAGCTTGGGAAGTGCTATTATCAAAAAGGACAGCTTTGGTCATGAGATTGTAGAAGTTGTTGATGAGCCAATTGATCAAGTTGATATTGAGAGTTCATATCAGGGTACTTTGAACAACATTTCCATTCAGAGAGTTAGAAACAAGAACCCAGAGAAGGCACCAAAGCAAATCATTCCAGATGATGACTACTACAGAGATGTCAGAACCAGAGTCGTTTTGGTCTGGTTGATTACGAACATGATTCTGATTATGAGCATCATTCAAGTCTACGATCCAGAAGATGCTTATAAGAACAAATATTTGGCTTTCATTTTGTGGTCAGTTGCTGCCATTTCCTGCTTTAGAGTGGTGGGATCCATGGCCTTTTTGGCTGTAAAGTATGCGCGTTCTATCATGGAGATGAGACAAAAGATGGGAGAGGGTGATGAGGATTATAAAGAGAGGTTCTCGTTCAAGAAATTCTTCAAGCGTGAGAAATAAATTTAGATACCCAGAGATACACTAATGTATATTAATAATGAACTATGACAACACGGACTTTTGAAGTTTTAGTAGCAGAAGTATTTTTTATAAAAAGATTTAAGTGTGGCGGCGAGTCGGCAAATCTTCGGGCACGGTGCGCCTCTCGGAGTTCCGAATGCTTTCAAGTGGTGGGACAAACGGAAGCTAGTCTAAAATTACCTTGTGTTTCTCTTCTTGCCGATTTGAGACTAAAGAACATGCTTAAATGGTCTAACTTTGGTGGTGAGGGAAATTAATACGAGGAAATGTCTTGTAAAAAATGGTAATTATATTTAAGTCAAGAGTGAACTAGCGTGAACGAAACACAAAGGCTATATTTCTGTTTTAATCTGAGAACCAGGATCCTAAAAGTATCCTTTGATGCCGACAAATCTGTAACTGAAACTAGAGATAGTTAAGTAATACTTATGGATGCTCTTAACTCTCAACCAAAACCTAACAATTTTGGAAAAGTTTAAGAAACAATGTAGATTTCGAACTAAAGCAGTTGAGGGCAACTCACAAGTGCTCGTAACCGATATCTCCAACGACTATATAATATGGAGAGGCAATATATATATAATTAGGTTGTGAAAACCGTCAATAGAATTGAGCTTTGATGCCTTTTGGGGGATCTTCAGAGAATAACTTTTTACACCTTGTTCGGATCGGTACTCGGTTACCATTGAATGTCTCGAATTTAAGTCGTAGCATATCTCACAATGCAAGCCGCAGCGAACAGTTCATCCTCGGCGGTGAGTTCAACCGAACAGATCTCTTAAAGCCTTTAACACCCAAGCATCTTTCCGATTAAAATAGATCCAAGTGACACTCAAACCTTTTTTAATCTGAACAGATCCGAGTGACTTCCAATTTTTCGTAAGTTCCAATTGCCTAATTCCTCATTTGTTTTTGTGTAGCCCCATGGAAGCATGGCGCGCCGGGTTAGATAAATCTTTACAGTATATCACAACTATTTGCTCGGAAAATATCTCTAAAGCAGACTGAGTTATGCTCCTGAAAGAGTTCAGAAAGAATTCTTTAGAAAAGTATACATTGTGAAACCTAATATACGCACGGGAAGTGGCTTTGCCAATGCACTTAGGCGAGAGGCAAGTCTCAGACAGTTCGCCATACATTTTCTTTGTGCCTCAAGGGAAAATTTAAGCGACTATGCAGACACCGCATCTTCCATAACCGGAAGCAGAGCCAGTTAGAATTATTTCGAGATTCCAAAGTCTAAAATACAGAACAATAAGATCTGGTTCACTGTGCGCTGTGCGGTTTCCGTTGGATGCGCTAGCACTTTTGACTCCTTGTCGACAAGAAAGCCTGAGCCGACCAGCGATCTATCAGGACACGCAGCAAGCATCCCCTTCCTCCTCCCTTCCTCGCTCTCTTCCAAATTCTCCCAGAAATTTCTTGTGAGAAAACCCTGCCATTCCCAAGATAATTGTTTTCCTTTCGATTATCTGGGTCATATTTTAGCTTCTGCGGAGCTAGCTAAGTGGCTTGGTTGGCATTCTTTGCTCTTCGAAGCGGGATCCCCAAAACCAATATACAGCACAGAAGAAAATGGCGACATTCCTGACTGTATTTTGAGTCAATCCTGCATAATGTCCTGGCTCTGTAAGATATAGCGGGAATGGCTATAAAGCCTCCAGCATTTACTTCGTTGATGTTGGACTTTGAATGGGAAATTATTTAGTGCCTACGCGCATATTCAACAATGAGGCTTATACCACTGCTTGCCTGTCGCTTTGCTTAATAGGGTCTTGGCAAAAGAGGTTACCGGGATCTTCACATCTATTGACTCTATCACAAATGCTGGGAAGACCTCTTCCGCTACTCCGTTTGACTGGTGGGACGTGATTCTGTCCTGGACCATTGACCCTGATGAGGTAGCCACAGGTGACACATTCACATCGAAAATGCCTTATGTCTACGAATTGAGGATTATGAGCAAAAGAGTTCTTAGAAACACCTTTGATGTTACTTTGGAAGGTACTACAATTGCCACATGTGACGTTGACCCTGCTGGCGGAGGAAGACTTGAGATCGTAGTGACCTGCCAAGTCGCACAGATCTCTCTGGTTACGAAAAGGTCTCTGGTGCCTTTGGATTCGAAGTCGTGTTTGATAGAGGTGCAAGAACAGAAACCATTGAAGCTGCACAGGTTTGGAAAGTGGGTTCAAACACTGTTACCTGGAATGAGAACTTGTCGTCAACTGTTACGTTCCGGTCGATCTGCACTTCTTCAGAAATCTTCATGTCCAGAATCGCAATGAGAGGTGACATCTTCTATTATTACCTCGCCCCCGCTAAACATCTGTAGGGGTGGGGTATCAGTTCCGGATCCTTCACATTTACATTGTCTGGTAGTGCTAATCCTACTATCACACTACTGACATGGAAGCTTATGCAGCAACTGTTACCAACGGCTTTGGTGACTTCTCAGGATACACTGACTTGTCCATCACAAGTGCGACCCAGGGTAGTGGAGATAGTTCTGTTACAGTGAACTTCGGTGAAATCGCTGTTGGCTATTGCTTCTGGTTCTCTTCATTTGGCGGAATTACTGCTTATAAATCTTACAGTGCTTACTATATGTTCACTGCTCATTGTGAGAACGGCCGCACTAAAACGGATTTAAAAACCATCACAATTAGTCCAGTTGCTGGCTCTGCTGCAGGGAATGGTGATGGAGAAAACAAGCATGTTACTGTAACTACTACTACCAGTTGGACCGGTTGTGAGGCTTCCACCAAGTTTGTCACTGGAACTGACAGCATAATCACCGGGATTATTGAGACGCCTAACGCCGACATCTGTCAGTCTACAAGCTTTTGTTATCGTTATCGTCATCCTCCTCTTCCTCCTGCTCTTCCTCTTCATCGTCTTCTTCTTCCTCCTCCTTTTCCCCTTCTTCTTCTGAGATCTCTTCCGAATTCTCTTCTGAGATCTCCACATCCTTGGAGACCTCAAATTATGAGACTCCATCTTTCAAATCCTCTTCCGAGAGCACTTCTTCAGTCGAGCCCTAGACCGAGTCTCACAGATCTTCTACTTTCACTTCATATTCAGTGGTTTCTTAATATCTAGTAGCCTCATCGGAACATTTTTCTGAGTCTAGGTCACAACAATCAGCATTTTCTCAGACATACTATTCTATTACTACCGAGGGCACCCCAAACGTATCCACTTGCACCACTTCCAAAAAGTCCATTAAAACTTATACAACCGCAACATTCGTTTCCGGTCCATCGACGGACGAGACACAGTTGGAAACAACAAGCACCCCAGAGGAATTACCCTTTGTTTCCCACTTATGTCACTACATTCACAAACGACACAACAACTACTGTGGTCACCACCACCATCATTCCGGCTGAATCCACAGACACCCCACAAGCTAATGCTTCATCTACAGAGCCTTCGACCAAAGATGTTACTGAAGCTATAACAGAGATTGTAACTCGGGCAACAATTGAGGGATCCACATCTCACACACAGGTGATAACCACCAGTCAGACCCCTGTTGGATCATTACAATCCGTTTCTGTGTTTGAAGTCATCGGATCCACATCATCATTCTCAATCTTCAGCCTTATTGTCGCCTTCATCACAACCCTAGTTATATGATTGCTCATTCCATGAGGCATTTTCGAATGGAGATGCTACCCCTGCTTTATACACCGTTTTCAAAAATACCACTCTAGCTCCTCTAATTTTTTTTATCATATACTGCTGGTATGGATGACTTCGTCCATTCGAGGGAACTATCTTTATATTCGATCTTGATTGCTTTCGTTGTGTGATGACTTCTTCACGTAGACAAACATTTTATTCTTTGAGTCTTTCTTTGGTTGATTTGCTAGTATGCCACCTTCGGCATAAAAGCTGCTTTACAATATTCTATTTAGGGTAATGCTAATGGTGTTTTTTTGAATTATCTTTGATTTTAGCATGAAGCGACACATAGATAACTACAATGCAATCCTATTATTTAGCAATAAATATCATGAACGTGTGTAGTCAAAAGCTGTAAAAATGACAACATAAAAATGACGACATAGAATGGGTGGTAAAAAGACAAAAAGGACAGAGAGAATCGGGAAACAAAAGAAACCTCCCGATCTCCACTAGAATATGTTTCGTTATAGAGTGATGGAAGTTGTGTAGGAACAAGAATGACGCAATCTAACTGAGAGAGATAGAAAAAAAACGTATGACAAACAAAATGTGATGAGGAATTAGTTGTGGCTCTCTCTCAGCCAAAATAACGTGACTGTGGAGCATTTTAGAAGTTGATTGGCTTGTCGAATGTGGCAAGGGCAGCCTCCTTGAATGCCTCCGAAAGGGTTGGGTGCGCATGGCACACTCTAGCAATATCCTCAGTAGAAGCACCATACTCAAGGGCCAAACCAGCCTCAGCAATCATCTCACCAGCATTTGGACCAATGATGTGAACACCCAAGACGATTTCAGTTTCTGCATCAGCGAGGAACTTGACGAAACCTTCAGTGTCCAAGTTGGTCTTAGCTCTAGAGTTGGCAATGAATGGGAACTTACCGATCTTGTAGTTGATACCAGCGGCCTTCAATTGTTGCTCGGTCTGACCGACCCAAGCGACTTCTGGGTGAGAGTACATGACGGATGGGATGTTACCATAGTTGACGTGACCGTGACCGTGCTTGATGTATTCAGCGGCGGCAATACCTTCTTCCTCAGCCTTGTGGGCCAACATTGGACCGAAAGTAACGTCACCAATGACTCTGATGTGTGGGTGCTTAGTTCTAAACTGCTCATCGATAACGAGACGACCTCTCTTGTCAACCTCCAATCCAAGAGCCTCAGCGTTCAAACCTTCAAAGTATGGTCTTCTACCAATAGCGACAAGAAGGACGTCAGCCTCAATGGTCTCCTTCTTGCCATCCTTGACACTCTCAACCTCAACACTGACAACATCACCCTTTCTCTCACCAGAAATAACCTTAGTTCCTAATTTGAACTTGAACCCTTGCTTCTGAAGGAACTTTTGCGTGGCCTTAGCAACCTCATCATCCATAGAGGCACCAATGGCATTTTGGAATTCAATGACGGTGACTTCGGAGCCCAATCTGGTATAAACGGAACCCATTTCCAAGCCAATGATACCACCACCAATGATGGCCATTCTCTTTGGGATCTCCTGGAGGGCCAATGCACCGGTAGAGGAAACAATTCTCTCCTCGTCGATGGTAATTCCTGGGAATGGAGTCACTTCAGACCCTGTGGCAATGATGATGTTGTCAGCCTCGACGACAGCGTCCTCACCACCCTCAATGGCCTTGACCTCAACCTTGTGTTCATCAACAAAGGCACCGGAACCCTTGTAGTAAGTGACACCGTTCTTCTTGAAAAGCATCTCGATACCAGAAGTGAGCTGGTTAACAGCAGTGTCCTTGGCCTTCTGGAAGTTAGCAACGTTAAGAGAAACGTCCCCAACGTCAATACCTCTCTTCTTGGTATCAGTCTTAATCTGGTGGTAGAGGTGAGAGTTGTTGAGAAGGGCCTTGGATGGGATACATCCGACGTTGAGGCAGGTACCACCAAGCTTACCTCTCTTCTCAATACAGGCAGTGTCAAAGCCGAGCTGGGCAGCCTTGATGGCAGCAACATAACCACCTGGGCCACCACCGATCACAACGACATCGTGCTTCTCTATTTGGAACTGCGTTAGTAATTGTTGCCTGATGTCTTCGCCTCATGTTTATATGGGCACGACACTCCAGATGCGGGCCGGCCGCCGGAGGGAGGGAGGGGGGCGTAACGTACTGGTAGCAACGTCTGCGAGCGTGCGGATCTGGGAGAGTGCGAATGCCCTTGGGGCCTTTCTTGTGATTCTGAGCATTGCGCTGATTGCTTGGGTGTATAAACGCTGTCTTTGGTAAATGCTTTGGTGGTTGATGGAAGGAGAGAGAAGTGCTCATCGTTTTGTTGTGCTCCCACGCTCTGTGGCGAAAAAGACAGTTCCGGATCCTCGAACGGGGAACAGAGACACCGCTCCAGCCAAGAACGCTATGGGCGTGGGAATCGGACACAAAAGGGACAGACAACGCCTCATGGAGCAGGCCCAGACCTCTACGCTGAGCTGCTGGAACTCTAGGCCTCTCTGCCCTGGGCGAAGACGGTGTTGGGCGTGTTCTATGGGCCATCTGATGTGTCTCCCCACGCAATTGTGCGCGACCTGAACGAGTTCCCGCTTCCGGAGGGAAGCGGGTGGGGACCCCGGCAGACGGCCTCGGACTGCCCAGGCTGGCGCTCCCCCCGGCGCCAGGCAGAGACCCTGCCTGGAGGCCCGTCGCGCGCGGGTCCCACTTCGGCGGGGGTCGGCCCCGAGTCCGTCATCTGATGGTATGCGGGCCGCTGGGCTCCTTGTTTTATGGCACCCCCGAGAAACTTCGAGGGAGGGAGAGAGCACCTGACTCTGGGAAGGGCATTGGGCTCAGGGCTATACAGTGCCACAGTGTCTGGGTGTGTGCGCCGATCGGGCAACGCCACAGAATCACTGGCTACTGTTCTGGGAGTCCTCCTCAGTTGACACAAAACGGTTCAGCCCGAGGAGTGGCTGGGTGGGCCTCACCCCTGTCAGCCATTGTGGCACTTGTAGCGGGTCCCGAACCGGTGCCCGGTGGCCCATCTTGGGCCGCAGCCACACCACTACGGACCTGTTGACGCATTCTACATATGCGCACCGATAGGCGTGACACAAAACACCATGACATGAGAATTATATGGGTTTGGGTGCGTCCCAGCGTCGCCACGTCGGGTCTGGGACGGGGCGGTATGTGATCATGGCCTCAGTCGAATGCCTTGAGCAGCTCGTCGGCAATGTCACAGGTGACATCAACGCCCCATTGCACTCTCTTGCGCTGCTTTCTGCCGCCGAGGATGTCCGACCCACGGACCTTTTCCTGAAGGAAGTACTGTAAGCCTCGTAGAAGGACCTTCTGCTCTTTACACTTTGCCAGTTGCTGGAGAAGAAGCTTGTCATCAAATCTGAGGTCGTCAGCCTTCTTGGACTTGGTTGAGCCAGCGCCAAAGGGTGCAACCTCGCTTTTCTTACCGATGTTATCAAAGAAGGAAATCATCAAAACCTCGAGGAATAATCCCAAGTCCTGGTTCAACGCCAAAAAGTTGAGGTTTTTCAACGAGTGCAAAGCCAATGAGCCCTCAGCCAAAAGCACACCAAAGAACTTACCCATGTTGACGATCCTCTGTAATTGGAAGTCTTCATCGCCTGCACTTATGTCCGTGCTCAATCTCTTGAAGTAGTCATCCTGGTCCTCATCATCATTGTCTTTTTCATCGTCTCCCTCCAACTCCCTCAGAAAATCCCACAGGGAGAACTGGAATGTCTTCCTCAGCGAGTGCTGTGAACATAACTTGTTTGCAAGCAGTCCGTAGTATGGATTGTAAACCTTCTCCATAGAAACACAATGCAACAAGATCTTTGGAATCTCGCGTTCCTGAGATCTCTTCAATCCCAGCTTGTCTAGTTTGGTGAAAGCCTCAATATAATCTTGCGAAGACATAATACTGATGAAAATCGCTCTTCTAATATCGGTATTCATACGTTGTGAACGTGCCACTTCCATCCAATTTGGTTCTGCAGAATCCAAGATATCGTTGAGCTCTTCCGCATTGACCTCAACCTCTTCACCCTTGGATTCACCACTAGCCATGTTGTCTCTCCATGCAGACCCAACAAGCCACCACTTACCCTTTGTTTCCACGTTGTGAATGTCATCAAGAGAGACTTGGAGTGGTTCAGTGGTACGGTTATTGACTGTGGCCAAAGTCTTCTTCATGCGAATGATCAACTGTTGCGTCAACTCATTGGTGTTCTTAGACTTGTTGTTCCTCAAATTAGTAATAGTCTCAATGAGGAATTTGGTTCTGGCATTAACCTCTTTGCCTTGAACACTCTGCTGGAATTGTAAAATGATCTCTTTCAAAGCATTTGGATCATCAGAACGCATCTGATGGCCTGCATTACGAACAATTCTTAGCAACAGCTCGGAGTTGATCTCTGATGTCTCTGTGATGAGTGTAGAGATCAAATTGTATAACAATTTGCTTGAAATGACTTGGAAAGAGTAACACGCAGTGAGCAACGTTAGTAAGTTACCGGATTCTTTAGAACTTTTAGCCTTGTAATGCTCATCATACTTTTCAACGAGAGTTTGAATAAAGTAAGCACCAAATTCAACACCTTGTAGTCTGTAAATGGCTGCGACCAACGCCGCATGCAACGTGACAAAAGTATCCAATAACACAGGCTGAAGAAGAACACTGTCGACAATAGTGGATGTCAAGCATTCTGTAACAACCTGTCTAGGATTATCTAAATAAGCAGAATTAACTTCGTTAACGATGGTCAAAACATTGGCTTCAGAAAGCTTGTTCAGTGGACCTTTGATGCTTCTCTTCACTTTCAAGACAACTTCAGAATCACCAGATCCAGCCATACGGGCACGCATGGCAGGTGGAATGTACTTCTTAGCTGCAACTGGTGCAACGTATGGATTTTCCTTCGGTCCAGCCATAATGACATCACCATCTTCTGCATCGTCATCTTCAAGATCTGGATCAAGATCTGAATCAAAATCGGAAGAGTCGATTTCGTCATCAGAGGAGAATGGATTCTCAACTATTTCTTCTTCATCATCTTCGTTGGCCTCATTATCATCTTCCTCAACATTGTCGCCTTCATCAACGTCATCCATTGGGTTTTCATCTTCATACTCTTGTCCCGATGAAGCACCATTCTCATAATCATCCAAAAAGTCCAAACCATCGAGTAAATCACCAAGACCGTCATCAATATCATTCTTGAAATCCTTCAGTTTCGTGGACTTCATGCCAAGCAGCTTCGCGTAGTGTTTCATATCACGTTCATCACGCTTTATAAGTGCCTCTTCTTCATCCGTAAGCGTACGACGGCTATAGTCCCCTTTGGATAACTTTTCACTCTTTTTGGATTTTTTTTCATCCTTTCTAGATTTCATATCTTCTTTGACAGATGACTTGTTCTTCTTTTGCTTAGCAGCCTTAAGCGCAGCCATCACATCCTCAGCAGTTTGTGGCTGATCCTCCGCGTCGTCAAACTCGTCACCCAAGTCATCAAAGTCATCCAAGTCTTCCTCGTCATCAAATGAGTCCAAAATTGGTCCTTCAACAATTGGCCTCTTATTTTTGTTCTTGTTCTTTTCCTTCTTAGCGGCCTCTAAAAGTGCCATTGTGTCTATAACACTTGGCTCTTTACTCTTTTTCTTTGGTTCCGCTTTCTTCATATTTTTCTTGGCTTTTAATTCCATTAGTGCTTTGATGGTGTCTTCAGCAGTCTGTGGTTGATCAGCATCGTCACTGAAGCCTCCCTCTTCGTAACCATTAAGGTCTTCAGAAATGTCATCAAAGTCGCCCGAGGACAGCTCATCGTCACTTGAAAAGCCTGCAAACTCTTCCTCAGTTTGGCCTGGTAACTCCTGCTTTTTTTTTAGCTGAGCGGATGGCGTAGACTTTGGCTTCTTCAATTTCCCTTTCTCTGGTTTCGAATGCTGGTGTTCTTGTTTCTTTTTGCCATGTTCAACCTTCCTTTGTTTCTTTATAGACCTCTCCTGTTTACGCTGTTCCTTTCTTGAAACTGGAGCTTTCCTTTTCTTGTTGTAGCTCTCACTTCCGAAGTTGAATCTGGATGAGTTTTCATCGTCTGTTATATGAGTTAGTGCTCCTCTTCTATATCAGTTCATTTATGAGATGAGTTCAATGCTTTCTCATTGTCTAACCCACTTACCCTCTACTCCTTTAATTTGGTCCAAAATGGAACCAGGAAGACGAATACCGTGAGGCTCATCACTGTTGTTTCTCTTAGAACTCATTTTATATGTACAGAACGCTCAAAGAGTACGAGCCACAATCTTTTCAGCATTATAAAGAGAACAAGCAGAAGCTCATCGCGCTGCACTCAAATTTGCAGAAAACATCCAGACATTTTCAGGTTTGTTCATGCCGCGGTCTGCTAAAAATCGCCACTTCTCGCAACTTGAGCTGTGGTATAATGTGCTTGCTGTAAATTTTAATCTTGTTCAAATACTCCAAGCGCTTGAACCAGATACATTCACTCGTAAGATGTCGAAAGTCAAACTGGATTTGAAGATGGTGGTCGATGTTGCGCTTTTCATCGGTGCATCAGTCTCGGCATACTATATGGTAAATCAGCTTCTCAATCAGGATGGACCTTCAGCCAAGTCCAGTGAGACTAAGAAGAAGGCCAATGCATCACTACAGAAGTTACAGAGGCTTAATCCTGCCTTAAAATTGGAATTGAACAGTTATGAGACTGCCGTCCTGGCGAGTGTGGTCACGCCGTTTGAGATCGATGTGAAGTTTTCTGATATTGGAGGACTCGAGGGCATTGTAGATGAGTTGAGGGAAAGCGTTCTTTATCCGCTGACTGTTCCAGAACTCTTCACACATTCATCATTACTTCAGGCACCTAAGGGAGTTTTGCTATATGGGCCTCCAGGTTGTGGTAAAACAATGCTCGCAAAGGCTCTGGCGAAGGAGAGTGGCGCCAACTTTATCTCTATCCGTATGTCACAAGTCATGGACAAGTGGTACGGCGAATCCAACAAGATGGTGGACGCCATATTTTCGTTGGCTGAGAAGCTTCAACCATGCATCATTTTCATTGACGAGATTGATTCCTTCCTTAGAGAGAGGCAGTCTGCAGACCACGAAGTGACTGCTATGCTCAAGGCTGAATTCATGACCTTATGGGACGGTCTTACCTCATCAGGCCGTATATTAGTTCTTGGAGCCACGAACAGACCAAATGATATCGACTCTGCATTCATGAGACGTATGCCAAAGAGATTTGCTGTTACACTACCTACCGCGGAACAGCGACAGCGCATTCTCTCCATCATGCTCAAGGATTCTGAACTCGATCCAAAAGAGTTCGAGCTCAAGAAGATTGTCGATGCCACTGCTGGGTTCAGTGGTTCAGATATCAAAGAAGCATGTAGGGAAGCTGCAATGAACGCTACAAGAGAGTACATTCGCCAGAACTTCCGTAATGGTAAGAGACTGGCAGAAAGTAATGAGGAAGTGAAGGTGAGACCGCTCCGAAACTCTGACTTCACATGCTTCCAAAACTCTATTCCGTCAGCGCTCTCAGCGTCAGCCTTGGACTGATATGATACAAACCATTAAATGAAAGCCTTTTGTTATTGTAATAAAAAGACTGGTAGACAGAACAGGCTTGTAGACAGAACAAAATTCGCGCACCTAACGGTCAAACGCGTATCATCATTATCTTCAAGAGAAACGTAAACAAACCGCTCTTCTGAATAGAAGACAGACCTGCCCAGCCTTCTTAACGACAAAGAATGACTGATAGCGGGATTTTACTCAATCAACCTATTGTGATTGATAATGTACGCCCTTAAAAGTTCTGTTTTACGACCATTGAATGCTAACACCTTAACTAGGGATCGGGCACCATCAAGACAGGCTTCGCTGGGGAGGAGAAGCCCAAGCACTACGCACCGGCAATGTAAGTTTCACAAACATTCATATGTTCAACTATAATACTAATGTGAATTTTAAGGCTCGGATGGCCAAAATATCAGAAAGTAATGGCAGGTGCGCTAGAAGGAGACGTGTTCATTGGCGCACAGGCACTTGAAAATCGAGGCCTTCTACGCCTCCGATACCCCATTGCACATGGTGTAGTGGAGCATTGGGATGATATGGAAGCATTATGGTCATCTGTTCTTCAGAAGGAACTACGCACCAGTTGTGAAGATCATCCGGTGCTGTTGACAGAGGCGCCATTGAATCCAAAGAGAAACAGGGAGACGTGTGCCCAAGTGTTCTTTGAAACCTTTGGATGTCCAGCGTTATATATCGGTATTCAAGCTGTATTGTCATTATATGCATCTGGAAGAACAACAGGATTGGTCTTGGACTCCGGAGATGGGGTAACCCACGCTGTTCCAGTCTATGACGGTTTTTCATTATCTTCGGCTATCAAGAGAATTGACATTGCAGGAAGAGATGTAACGGAGCAGCTACAACTGCTTCTCAGAAAACAGGGTATAATGCTCGACACAAGCGCAGAAAAGGAAATCGTACGCCAAATCAAAGAGAAGACCTGCTATATCTCGTTAGATCCCGCTAGAGATGAGCGTGAGTGGCACACATACTCCCTTGATTTCGAAAACACACAGTCTTCATCGGATGATAGAGCCCCCAAAACAGTTAGTTATAAGTTACCAGATGGAAATGTGATTGCTGTTGGTGCAGAAAGATTCAGAGCACCAGAGGTGTTATTCAGACCAGAGATCATTGGAAGTGAGGCAGATGGTGTTTCTACTCTAGTACACAGTGCTATACAACGTGTTGATATGGATTTGAGAAGCTCGTTACAACAAAGTGTGGTTCTTTCAGGGGGGTCAACTCTACACAAGGGATTTGGGGACAGACTGCTCTCTGAACTGCGAGCGCAGTCTTCCCCAGGGACCAAGATCAAGATTTATGCTCCTCCAGAGCGAAAGTATAGTACATGGATTGGTGGATCTATTCTTGCAGGCCTGAGTACTTTTAAAAAAATGTGGGTATCCAGAGCCGAATGGGATGAAAACCCAGATCTTATACATACAAGATGTCTGTAACTCACTCGATTGCATGCTAAAAAGTTACGAAATGAATTCTCCTGTACCTTGCCAAACCTCGGGTTTTCCCCATTCAGTAAATTCCGGTAAATTAAATGCGGACGCCATCACTTTCTTCGCGATATGTTTTGTTTACTTTTGGCTGTCGAATGAATCTCCCAATATTTCGATCAGTTCAAAGTCCGTATTCTCTTAAACTGGGAGAATTAGCAGCCGGATAAAGTATGTCCCAGCTCAGAGGAAACTCAGGTACACTTATTATTGTGGTCTCTCGGGCCAAAGACCTACCAAACAAACGAAAGCTCGAGAAACAGAACCCTTACTGCCTTCTTCGTCTTGCCAACCTCACAGACAAGACCAAGGCTGATTTGCGTGGAGGTCAAGTTCCACGCTGGTATGAGGAATTTAGATTCCATATTTCTCCTGAGGCGCCACCCGTGCTGAAAATTTCTGTTTTAGATGAAACGAAAAAGGCACCGACGCTTATTGCTGAGGCTGATATTGACTTCACGCCAGTGTTTTACGCGTCAGTAGCTGACGGTTTCGACAAATGGCATAATCTTAAATCAGGCGACGGAAGAGATGCGGGTGAAATATATCTTGAGATGACGTTCTATCCATCGACAGGTGGTACAACATTCTCAGCATCGGGAAGAAAGATGGCCTCATCTTACGGGTCATCATTTGGCTCATCGGGTGGCTCGTCTATGTCAGCCTCATCGAGAAAGAGACAGCTACCACCAATTCCAGGCGAGAAGTCTTCAGAGCCAATTGTAATCGAGGATGATAACGGCATTCCGCCACCACTTCCAAGGGCCACACCTAGAGACCCATCTCTGACAGCGCCATATCAGTCATTTTCTGATTCAATGGGTGCCTCGCAGACGTCTGTTCACTCCCTTCCAGATATCCCACTATCCCATCCCGAACCTCACTCGCATATACCGACTCAGTCATCTTCATTCGTGAGAGAACCTCAAACACCTGATTTAATGACATCAGAGGAACGGGCACAAGATGCCAGAATCTCATCTTCGAATGCGTTCGATGAGCTGGAACGAGAAGTGCAACTCAACTACAAGGGACCAACGACAAGGACAACGACACACTCAAAGCCAAAACCTCCACCTGTTCCATCACATAGTTCTGGCTCCCTCAAATCTTCTTCAAGTCCATACACCTCATTAGCGCCTCCGAGATCCCCCCAGAAAGAACTTCCAAGCAGTGTCTATAACATCATTGAACCAAAGCAGATATCTACATCCCCAGGCCGTCGCAGCCCAACACGCAAGCCACCTTCAAACTTTTACAGATCAGGAAGTACATCTCCTGCTCGTACAGATCTATCAAGCATACCATATGATGCTAATACCATCTCATCACCGCATTCAAGCCCATCAAGATCACGATTTCCGGAAAGGGTCAGCACACTAGATGACAAAAATGTTCTTTTAGAGAAGCATAATGCTCCTTATGATAGGAATGTGAACAATGCTTCGAGATCTATTGGATCTGCAAGCTCTATGGGATCAAGTGGTGGAAGATCACGTATGTCGCCATCAAGATTTAAATCCTCGTTACCTCCACCTCCACCATTAAGATGAAAAAGAACAGTTTATAATGAACGCTACGACATTTTCCCGTATTTAAATGAAATGTAATCGAATGCTATTTGGAATTTTCTGGGTGTTTATTTTCAGAATGCAGCTTCATCGTTGTTATCATCTTCATCACCAAATTCATCACCATCGTCAAAGTACTTTTCGGCATTATAGTCGTCGTCATCATCTTCCTCAAACTCATCATCCCAGTTCTCCTCCAAAGCTTCTTTTTCGTCGTCTTTTTCGTCATCTTCATCGCCAACTTCTTTTAATTTCTCCAAGATATTATCCTCACTCTCCAATTTATTTAACATTTCCTTAGAATTTTGTAACTGCGAAAGGGCCAGAAGCTTCTTCTTCTTCTTGTCATCAACTCCCATAACCCTGTATAGCTCCTGAGGAAACATTTCAATTTTGTATGGATGATCATCTATTGAAGGACCAATTTTTCGCTTCTTAATGTATCTATCGGAATATCTTTTCAAGCCATCGTTGATTCCGCCCCCAGTAACTTCTCGTCCTTTTGATGAGCTTCCCTCTTCTATCGAGCTCCCAGTGTAAAATGGACCATCTCGCACTGCGCTTTGAAAGTTGATGTGGTGCTGTGCAATCAACTTTTCTGCCTCGGTAGCAGGACCGTTAATCGGTAGTAAAATTGTTGGTTTCTCTGATTCTTGTGGTTTGTTGATGTCCTGGTAATCAAGACCGAAAGGCAAGGTCTTCTGGAACCCCCCACCGCCTCCTCGTCCTCCACGAAAACTCATCTCCTGGTAGTTATACTGGAATAAAAAGACGGGATAAATAAAGAACCAGCGTTATTTTTGGGGTTTCGTGCTGGAAATGGCTTTAATTTGATTCTTGAATGTTAGTATCAGGACCTAGAAATTTTTTGGTGCTCGAACCTGGGTCGGATTTGCCCGTGCATAAATGTCAGTTGGGGCTTCCAACATATTGTGCTCACTTGATTAAATTTCTGGAATTTTGAGCTAAGCACAGATAACTTCCAGGATTGTAGTTCTGAGTGGATGACGTCTTCTTATTTGATAAGGTTGTTTGAGGGAGCTAGATTGTGATGGTGTTTTGCGGTGTTCGCTACACGTCCCGATATTCACCCTGCAGACTGCTTACAGCCTTATTGTCAGGACACATATCTTGAAAATGATGATTGGATAAGAAAAATATATACCCCAATGTTTGGAGTACACTGTATAGATTGGTTTTGGGAAAGATTCAGCGGCGCCAGTTCTTTGTTGAATAAGATCGGAACTCCTAAGATACTAAGCTTTTGCGTCATCTGGTTGAGGCAATAGTTGCGATACTTTTGAAGTGAAGCCAAACAAATACACTTGAGTGAACCGTCATATGTTTTCTTTTCTTTAAGATTCACCCGAAATCTAGCTCTAATCCCCCCTTTCACATAGATTCTTCCTTCATTTTGCTTGATGAAGCACTATTTATGAATGATCCGAGATAGAAACGATCAGTGCTAATTACCAGGTTAAAAGTTTCTGAATTCTTCGACAGACCCCCAATTATGCAAAGGTAAGATTACACTCATGTGATAGTTGAGTGTATTTTATGGAACTAGTTATTTGAAAGGAAGATCAGATGTGACTAGTTATAGACTCTAATGATACTTAAAGTTAGGCCTTAAGTTGGTGGTTCAGTTTTATTTGGAGCCAAAATATCTCACTGTCAGTGATTTTGCGACCCTGACATTATTGTTTCAAGCCATCTGGGCCGATTGAAAGGACAAGATCTTGCGACTGGTTTTTATATATTCTAAATAGCCTCGAAAGAAGGCATCCAAAGCAAGATGTAATTTTGTCAAGTGAAATAATATTATTTGATGGCATGGAGAAGGAGGAGCCTCAGTGAGGACCAGACAGGGTCTTTGCCTTGACCTGCAAGGTCAAGAAGTATCCACCTGTCCCGTTTTCAGTTTACATTTCGGTAAGCTGTAGTAAATGTTCACCTCTTGTTCTGAATCAAAATTGTAATGGCCCCAATTCTTTTGAGAACTGTTTGGTGCTAACATGTATGAAGGCTTGGTTCTACGAAATTCTAGACTAATTCTTGAACCGACTCTTAAATATTTCAAAACGGTTTGATTTGATTATAGTACGGATAGTGCTTTAGTTTTGATAACGAGGGAAAAATTGTGGAAGGTTTCAACTGTGGTCACTTCAGCTTTTGGACTTTTCTTGAAACGCTGAAGAGGTATTTACTATGATATTTGGAAAACCTCAATTGGGCCGTTGCCTCAATGAAGGTAATGAACTATATGGAGGGAGGAGTAAAATTATTTTCCGGATTTAAGTACACAAGTCATTTGGTTCAGTTCTGGAATCAGGCAGAGGGACGCATACGCTCACTATGCGTGCTTTCCCGAGGTCCTTGTTAAATCGACAAGTAGCACTTTCTTCAATAAATAAATGTGACAAGAACATCCCATCATCAACATCTTCTACATGATAATCAGGCAAACAAGGTGTGAAACATCTATCAGTCACTAATTACAAGCTTGAATCACTCCAAAAGATCCTCGATGTCCTTATCATCATCGAGTGTGGCAGCGTGTGCGTTCTCCAACATCTCCTGCAAGTCCTTTTCTTGCTTCTTGACTCTCTTTCTTGTCTTTTTACCCCAGCCCCACTTAGCTTCAGTGCCAGTGGCGGTGGCATCCTCGTCGTCCTCGTTCTCAAACAAATCAGCAGGCGTCTTATTGGCCTTTTCAGCCTCATCACGTTCAATTTGTTGTTTGAGCTGGCGTTGGGCCAAGAAGCGTTGGGCAGCCTGACGGAGGAACCAGTATCCACCAACTATGATGATCAGACGAATAGCATGCTTCAAGTCAATTTCCTCAAATGGCTTGTAAAGCTTGTATGCGAAATTGCTGACGGAGTCCATTTTGATGTATTTTATGTGTGTGCAATTGTAATCAAATCAAATAACGATAAAAATTTGTAAGTCTTTGGGGCTAGACAACACAGAAAGCAGGGTGGTATATTGCGACTTCCGAAGGTGACACAAATGTTGAGATCAGGAAACAATATATTATAGGTTCCAGCCTGAGGATCAAAAGAATATGCTGTTGCCACTGTCCGGCATTGTGAAGTTGAAAGGTTGATCTTGGTGCGCGGCCAAAGCGCATGAGCCGAAAATTGGATAATTAATGTGAAAAACATCCGAAAAGAGAAGTTCCCTAATCTAGACAGGATAGACAGGACACTATCTACAATTGAATATTATTGTTTTGAGTCTTTAAATTAAACACAGCACTTGCTGAAGATCAGATTTCATCATCATCATCACTGAATAGGCTTTTTTCAGGGAAGTCGCCTTGTTCAATTTGCTGTGGCTTCAGGAAACCGCCATATCCACTCTTTGCTTTGAAGTAGTAAACGCCCTTAATGGAACCGTTGTTCTTTCCCACCGGCTCATCAAACTCCACTCCGCACCAAAAGTTTTCTGAATCAATGTCTGGGACCTTTCCTACATAACGTATCAGTCCACGCCTTTCACCTTGTGGATCATTCAGAGTTCTGAATCTTGAACCCACAGTTAAGGATTTAGCCTTCTCTTCGTTAAGGCGTTTGGCTTGTTCTTTCCTCGTCTCATATTCAGGGGCAAAGCGACCCAGCTGGTTATTCTGCTTCCATCTGCGTACAGTATCTGCTCTTCGTTCATACTCTTCATCGTCCAACAAGAAGTGTTTCGTGTTGGAATCATCCTCTAGTTCCTTCAATTCAGAGTCTGGACGTGTGTCATTGACGTGAATCCGCGTTCCCTCTCGAACCCCTAAATCTCCAAGAACAGCAAAATCAGCATTTGGAGTGGCTGTGAGGTCAATGCTCTCAGAAGATGAAGATGATGGGAACAGCAAAAGCTGTTGGTCTGCTGGTGGGATACCCGTTATAGCTTCGAGACGTTGTATAAAGTATGACAGCCCCCAACTCACAGAGACCCGACGTTCAGAGTTAGTCAGTGACGACGTGACATTAACAGAAACATCCATCGTTACCTATATTCAAGAGACAATGAAAGCAAAAAACACGCCTTAAAGTCTAAATAAAGTAGAGAGAAAGCTGAATACGCGAAGTCTGAAACAAGACACACAAGATATATTCGGAAATTTTCGCGGGCAGTTATCCGTTCGAAGATTAATGGGCAAATGCCGAACCTTCATCGTCTTGGACAGTTCAGTAACGACTTTTGGACTGTTCAAGGAATCAGGAAAGATGGCTGAGACAGTGAGTCATAAAATATGGTTAATAGCTGTTTTACCAAAGTATGTTGACTAACCCTATTTTTACAGCAAAACCAGAACCAGAACCAAAATAGAAAGAGAAATCAAAACAACAGAGAGAAGGTGGAGCATCCAAAGAAGGACGTTCTCCTTGAGCTCGCAAGATTCCAAGATAAGAAAATTCGTGTGAAGTTCACAAATGGAAGACAAGGTATGTATTATGGTGCCTTCATTGAAATTCACTTGAGTAATTGAGCTCTCAGAAAGCCTGCAGATGATCTCGACTCTTTAAGATGATTTCAGCAAATAAGCTAGTTTACTCTTTGGGAGGAAGGGGACTAAATTATGGATATTGATTACTAATATTATCGGCCAGTTGTTGGTATCCTCAAAGGATTTGACCAGCTTATGAATTTAGTTCTTGATGAAGTTACAGAAACATTGAGAGGTATGCTGTTTATTATTATCCCGTACTTTCCTTTTCTCAATGACATATACTAACTCATTCTACACAGACCCAGAGGACTCAGGAAAGCTCTCAGAAACCACTCGTGAACTGGGGATGGTTGTGGCTCGTGGCCCACTTCTTCTCACAATTGCTCCGGTTGATGGTATGGAGGAGATTGAGAACCCATTCGTGCAACAGCCGCAGGAATAAGCATATTTTGATTGCTACAAGCAGAAAAGAATAGTTGGTTTGTACATTAGAAATATCATGATATTGATTTTGAACTGGCTGTAAGATACGCCGAGATGGTCTTGAGGACAGAATGAGGAATAGTTACCAGCAGCAGCGCTCCTTCATACGCTAAAACTGCTACCACAAGCCCCTTTCTGCCGGCACGTCGCCAGATTCCCACGCTGAAGTAGCTGTGTTATGATCAAAAGTTAGTCTTGTAAAATAATTCGATATTACAAACAGCACGGCCCCACTCACATTGTTGCAAGCCTTTATCTATTTTAGATCTTTTCCCCGACGGGGTTAGCTGATATTAACCCAGACACCAGATAGAATCCGGCGGTTTGAGCCCATCGCGAGCACTGTTTCTGGCACAAATTTTCTTGGTGGGCAGCTTTTGACAGTCTTTAAGCCTTTCTTCCCTCCGTTTTGTTTAGCAGTTTCCTTCAGCTATTTCATTTGCTCGGTTTTTGCTAATTGCTTTTGACGATTGATTAGTACTTATTACCTTCTATTAGTCGTATCCAAGAGCAGACTCAATTTTCCTGCTTGATCAACCGGCCAATCTCCACAGATAAGAAACACACGAGAACAATGTCCGAAGCCAATCTCCCAAAGAACGTCGTTTTGCTCCCACAGACAAACCAACTCCGTGGCCTATACTCGATCATCCGATCCAAGGATACACACCGTTCCGATTTTGTGTTCTACTCTGACCGTATCATTCGCCTCCTCGTTGAGAAGGGTCTTGATCAGCTCCCAGTGGAGCCGCTTACAGTGGAGACACCCTTGAATGTGACATATGACGGATGCAAGTTCCTCGGTAAAATCTGTGGTGTCTCTATTGTCCGTGCTGGTGAGAGTATGGAACAGGGTCTTAGAGACTGCTGTCGCTCCGTGCGTATTGGTAAGATCTTGATTCAGCGTGATGAAGAGACTGCTCTTCCCAAGTTGTTCTACGAGAAGCTCCCAGAAGACATTTCCAACAGATATGTCTTCCTTTTGGACCCAATGCTTGCCACTGGTGGATCTGCCATCCTTGCCACAGAAGTTTTAATTGCGAGAGGCGTGAAGCCTGAGAGAATCTTCTTCCTCAACTTGCTTGCTGCTCCAGAGGGTATTAAGGCTTACAATGACCGTTTCCCAGATATCAAGATCATCACTGGTGGCTTGGATCCAAAGTTGGACGAAAAGAAGAGAATCTACCCAGGTCTTGGTGACTTTGGTGACAGATACTATTGTATCTAAGGCTAGCTCTGAAGCTGTGTACGTCTGATGTACCGTTGAAGCAACGAGTGCTTATATCCTGTAGCCATAACTTTCATAATATCAGTGGTTTCTATTAAAGACGTAGGAATTATGTACTCATCAAATACCGCCAACTTTCTTTATTGTCTTAATGTACTCAATGTACTGTTTTTTACTCAATACAAAGAACTCTTCAGATGTCATGCCAACGGGAATCTTTGGTGGCAATAGCGGTGGAGCTCCTGTTGGGTGTGAGTCCCTTAAATTTCCTTTACCCCAAGTACCGTCACCGTTGTATTTTGAATCTCCACAATCAATCTTGAAATCCGTCTTAGTGACCATATTTTTCTCCAAACGATCAACCAATGCGTAAATTTCGGGTGATAGTGAGACATATTTTTTCTTTCTCTCATCATCAACCTTTTTAATGTGTTCCTTACGAAGTTGGATGAGCTTTGGGTCCTGGGCCACCATCCCCGTACCAATAGATGATGCAGAGTATGGAAGATTATTTAAGTCCAATTCCAAGTTTGGGTCATCAAGTGATAACGAAGATAGATCAGCAGCTGTTCTGCTGAATGTAGTATTATCGCTCATCACCGAAGACGGGCTTGAGGAAGCGCATTCAGTGGGAATTGGGGCCAAAGCATTTGGCGAAACTCTTATAGCTTGTTGAGTACTTGATCTTCTGAATGCTCTTAATGCTGGATCGTCAGGAATTTCGGGAAGATCTTTATCAGAAGTCGAAACTTTCAGCTCTGTGATCAACATATCCAGACTTGGTTTTCGGACATGGACGCTGTCATAGTTACTTGCGACGGATTCCTTGTAACGCCTCTTGACCTTCTTTGCCAATCTTCGAAGTCTTCCGAGCTCTTCTTTTGAATCATCCTCGAACACACGATCAACTGAAGACATGAGCTTCTTTACCGGCTGGCTCTCTTTCTGTGTTGCTGTCGTTGTCGCTGCTCCGGGGCCCACTACCAGATTAGTGCTCTTCTTGCTGAAACGTCTGACCTTCTGTGGGACCAAAGGAACAACTTCGTAAAATGTGAGCTCCACATCAAGCTGTCCTAATGGACTGAGTGTAATCCAGCGATCCACTTCACGTTGGTAGAATATATCGATGAGGCTGAGTTCGCCCTTTCCCAAACATATTGGCAGCCCGCCATCCTGAGAAGATTGCATTAGAGCGACACGAAGTAGCGGCTGAACACCCGGACTGATATCAAAACGGCACTGTGAGTCTTCTTTCCATCGCAGGGATGGTGTCAAAGTTAGTGAGCTTCTTGTGCGCTGTGTGGTGGTGCCGATCTGGAAGAGCACATACACTGAGCCGCCTGAGCGGCGACTACGCACTCCTCTCGCCTCCAATGCGTCAACAACGAGGACACCCTTCGCATTCATAGCTGAATCTTAGCGTGGGTGGTTTCGACTTCTGGCGTAGGTTCTTCAGTGGGGGTGATTAATGGCTCTTTAATGATTCTTCGCTTTTGATGTCACAAGCCGTTTTCTGCTGCGCCGCTGCAGATCTTTTTGCGGGCACAGCCTCTATTATGTGGGGGAGAACAAAGGGATCCAAATGGATGTTTTTAGAAAAGGGGGTGTCTAGGCGCACGCTATTTCTATCCAAGTTCAGCCTATAGATTCATCGGTGGAAGCATCACCTGTTCATTAAACACATCCTTACGTCATTCACAAAGTTTGATTCATCTTCTTCTCTTTTCACCACGTTGGTTCTGGCCCTGACCTTGCCTTCTGTCCCCACTGTAGCCTCTTTTTTGCCCTCTTACATCTCCGCTCCTATCATCAAATCCGCTACGATTTGAGCGAGGTCCTCCTGGTGGGGGTGGTGGGGGAGTGGGGAGTGCAGCAGATGCTGGGGCTGCAGGTACACGAGCGGCTGGATTCGCTCTGTAAGACGATGACGAAGAAGTCATGGACGATGGTCCAGGAGGAGGACCTGAGGGAGGTGGTGGTGGAACTCTCCTGTAGTCAGACTTATTCAGAGAGGCAGGCCCAGAAGGGACTGAGTTGGATCCAGACGGATGAGACTGTGAAGACGAGGCAGGGGTAGAGTCACGGTATCTTCCAGATGTATGTTCCTTGCGTATACGGCTTCTGTTGTAACCACCAGCGTTGTTGTAGCCATTGCTGTTGTTGTAGCCACCGGTTGAGCTTGAATTGTAACCTGAGTTACTTGACTCTTGGCCAAATAGTGCAGACTGACCAGGAAGATGTGCTCTCTTTCGTCCATTAGCCCCAGGTGCCGTTGGCAGAACTGTATTCACCGGGCTGCTCACACTAGATCCAGATGATAAGAAGGTCTTCGCAATTGCAGTAAGGTCCATGTTGGAAAACTTTGAGAGTGCATCACCAATAGCCGCATCAAAAGACACAGAATCTTTCCTTTCTGGATTATTGTGGGTGTAATAGTTCACCAATGTACGTCTGATGTCCCCAATTCCTGAGATACGAGTGAGAGCTGCAATAGTCACTTGTCGATCCGAAACCAATTCACAAAGCCGCTTTGCATCAGAACTTTTCACTGCTTCAATAATCAGTTTGTACTTAGAATCAACAGCTGATGCGACAGGCTCTCGGTCAGGTATGCTTTTCTTGGCGGCGGACCTAGATGTTTCCTCTTTGCTAGACTGCGGTTTGGATGATGAGATATTGCCTTTCTCAAAATTCTCGTCCTTGTATTTAATATCATTACTCTGGATGAGGTCTTCTTTTCGCTGCCCCAGTGCAAAAGACTTAGTGTTATTTGACGTGGGAACAGTGTTTCCAGAATCATTTTCGTCGATGTTAGGGCTCTCTGGAGATGCAGATCCCTCAAAAGATTGTGAAGGAGCAGGTGTAGAATTGATCTTGGTGTCATCAGTCTTCAGGATATCAGAGGCAAATTGGGACTGACTGAGGTCAACGTCGGCATCTTCTTCAATGACAGTGTTAGTATTCTCCTCAACTGATACCTTGGTTCTAGCCTCAGTCCCACTTTTTGTTTTCATATTGTCAGAGTTTAACACCCTAGCCTTTTTGAACCTGTCAGATTTGTCTTCAGCAGTGTCAATCAATTCACCCGTCTGGGTCTCGGTTTTAGTGGATTCCGAAACAGCCTGTTTCTCACCACTATCATCCATGGTGGCATCTTGAATTGCTTCAAGCTCAGCAGCTTTAGCATCTTCCAACTCCCACTTAGCCAAATCTTCAGCGCGTTGTTTCTTGCGTTTCTCAGCAGCGAGTATCTGTTCTTTTTCTTCAAGAATTTCTCTCGCTTTCATTTTCTCAATTTCCTCTTCCTGTTCCTTCACTTGGGCAATCCGTTTCTCTTCGGATTTCTTTTGCATTCTCTTCTTCAGAACCGCCTGTCTCTGACCGAGTAACAGTTCCTTCTCATCATCAGTAGATTCTAGAAACTCCCATGCATGAATCCAGTTCTTGGAAGCAGATTGAAGAAGTGCCACAATAGCGCTCGCAGCTAACTTTAAATCATCCCTGGTCTCTGAGTTAGCAGTCTCTTCCACCACCTCTCTCATTGCCTCCCCAATATCATCCACGCGAATCTCTGGAATCAAGTTCTTCAAGAATGTAAAAGTGTTTCTTCTTGACAGATACTCATCAGTCTCACTGAGAGTGGCAGAAATTGTATCAAGAACGTTCTTCATCCACGCAAGTGCTGTCTTCTTAGATTCGACTGGTGCATCAACCTTGCTGTAGTAACCAAATATTTGATTAACAAAAATACCAAGATTCTCAGCTTCATATGAAGTAAGCGTATAAAGCAGAGATACAAGAATTCCGCCCGCCAAAATCTTCTCAAGTATCTTAGAAGAGGTTTCTTGATCAAGAACAGAATTAACAAAGGAGGATGTAAAAACAGCACCTGACCCTGTCTGAAGCGACCTAGGAATGACGCAGCTCTGAATGAATGAATTAATCTCCTCATCAGTAGGGGTTGCATCGGTAAACCATTGTGGCTTCGAAGACAGAAGAACCTTTTGAACAGTCTCATAATGATCCAGATGTTTTGACTTGTCATCAGCCAAGGACGCTAACACACTAGCATTGAAGTCTTTTTTCTTCTGTAAGGTATTTCTCAGTTTCAAGTTCTCTTTAATATCATCATTTGTGTCAAATCGGCTGGTCATCTTTGTGATTTTGATTTCAGCCGTAAGTGTTCCATCTTCTTTCTCAAGACGTTCTTGCTCTTTGTCATATATATCTGCGTCAAAGTAAATGTCATACAATGAGAGATGCCAGAACTTTAGATACAACTCTTTAGTAATTGAACCCACACTGAGAAGAGATGGATCTAGATCTATCTGGGATTCAATAGGAATATGTCCTCTCCAGAGCTCGAAAGCCCACTCAACAGAAACACCATATATCTTTATAAGGTCATTTACACCGACAATCCTCTCTGAAAACAAATCAGGAACTGAAGAACTGAAAAACGTCAAGAGTTGAATGTAGGTGTACAAGACTGAAGAACATTGATCAGCGCGATCTGTAATGAATTTGAAATGTGAACCCTCATCAGCATCATTCAACACCTTTTGACCATACTGAGAGAGGAGAACCAAAAGCTCTGAGACATGGTCAGAATCAACAAGTGTCTTAACAAGCCTGCAGCCTGAACGTTGAGAGTCATCCCTAGTATCATTGATAACTTTCCTTGTAATCTGCTGCAAAGAGCGAGAGAAATTTAAGAACTTTATTTGAGCTGGTGCTAAATTGGTGTACATTTGAATACCACCCATATGGTACACTAGATCTCTTATAATAGTCAAACCAATGGAATTTCCACTATGAAGAGATTTCAGTGAAAATGTGATAATAGCACGGAAATCAAAGTCGGTGTAATTCTTTGCCAACTTGGCGATAAAGGTAGAGATAGCCTGAAGCCACAAAGCGTCGTTTAAACCATCATTTTGGATGGCCTGGCGAGACTGCGTTAATCTTGTCAGCAGTGTGAAAACCAAAACATCCCATGCATACTCTGTAAAGTATCGCGCAGCTTCAACAAGTAAATCAACAAGATTTACATAACTCTCAATTTGGCCAATTATTACAGCAAATGCAGGTAAAGGATTAGCAAATGTAATCTTAGACAATCTTCTCATAGTTACCTTGACATTTTCTTTAGTCAGCCTTTTTAATATATCTTTTGTGCTTTTTGATGCTCTAGAGTAGTTGAGTCTGACATATTGCTGATTTTTAGCGGTAACCATCTGGAATCCTCCATACAAATTGAATCTCCAGTCCATAGGGAACTTCTTAAGGAAAGAATACATATCATGGGCAGCAATTGGATTGTCAGTGATAAAAGATGAAGCAGGCAAAATAAACTTTCCAGCATATGAGAACCACTTTTGCAGTATCTGATCATATTCATCAGTTCCTTCGTATTTCACTAAGTCACGGAGAGCAACCTTAGATAACAACGAGATCAACATAGGATCATCACCAATTCTGGCGCCTAAGAAGGCAAAGAATTCATTAGAATATTTTAATAAATCATTGACATTCTCAATGACAGGAACAAGCTTTGTCCATTCCTCGTAGACATATATGCTTGACTCAAAATTTTTGTCTGATCTTTCTCTGATGATAGGGTCAAGATATGGCTCCCTTGAGCGTAGAGCTGGGGTTTTTGGTATACTCAAAATGGAAAGACGATCAGATGAAAGAGGCTTCACTTGTTCCTTCAATGGCCAAACCATGTGGTTTAAAAGACGAAGGGCGAGATTGACCGATTCATCATCCACAAAGGCCAACATCGGATATCTGGCAAGAAGAAAAATTACTGGATAATAAAGACCATTAGCCAAAAATGCCTTGAAAATCTCAACCTTCGCATTAAACGACGGTCCTTCTTCTTTCTCAACAACTGGTTTCTCAGATTCTGTCGTCTCCTTTAGATCATCTGCGTCATCAGTAAGTGGTCCACTTAAAGCCAATTGACTAGCGGAAGCAGCAAGGATCTCATTCTCAATCCTTTCACTGATTGTTTCGGACAATCTCTCCATTTCATCATCAGAAGGCTCAATATACCGGTAAAGGGATCCAAATGAAATGAAGCCTTCCTTGATAAGGACTGAAATGAAGATTCTCGAGCTTGGATCCAGGCGTTCAATAGTTGGCGTGGATCTTGTAGACGATTGAATCATGTGTCCAAGAATGACAGCAGCCTGCTCATTTCCCCCAATATCAAGGGTTTGCAATGAGGAAGGATCCGCAACATTTCCACGAGGCCACCATGGCGAAGCCTTCAAGAAATCAACTAAAAACTTGTAGTTGATAGCAGACGATGTCATACCAATTGATAAAACGTCCTCCAACACCCTCAGAGGGTCCAAATTAAAATGACCTATTAGTGACTGAACAGATTCCACGATGTAATTGATCTCAAAACATGCAGTTTCTGACCTCAATGCACCTGAGAGAAGGACTATTACTTTGGCATATCCTTCAGATGATTCATGTCTTAGGTTGTACTTCTTAAGGTCCAATAGCGCACGCTTGAAAGTTTGTTTGCGTCTTTCAAAGTCTCTCAAGCGTAAGAGGTTTTGAACATGCAGATCTTTCATGAAGTATTTCCCCACTGTAGTCCTGTTTAAATGCTTAACCTCCCTGATAACGTCCATCACTGAATCGTTCATTTCGAACATGTTGAGAACGCTAAGGAAAGCTGACTGTAATTGCTGGCTTCCTTCGCCGCAGATGACTCCATCAAGAATCCTAGAAATCAGATACTTGGAAACATGATCAGGTGTATACCTCACATCCAGAACGATCTCATGGAACAACTTGTACGATGCAGAGGTACCGCCTTCCAGCTGCTTTTTGATATCACTGAGGTCAAGATCGGCAGTTTCACCTGCGTCCTCCTCGACAAAATCCTTCAACAGATTCCTCCAATTTGTTACCTGTCGATACTTGTCGGCCTCTTCTGCTGGCTTGAGCGCCTGTCTAACTAGGGCGCTTCTGTTCGCATGGCGCTCCTTCGCTAACTGCAACTCTGCCTCTCTGCTCTGGTCAGCTTCCATCATCTCCACATCAGCGTTTTCCTGGGGCGGTTGCTCAGAATTCACCGGCAATGAAGTCCCCGCAGGACTTTCTCTAGGCACTTCTGCCTCGGCCATATTTACCCGCTTAATTGACCTGGTATTCGTGATGGGTAGCGTTGATGGTTTGTTGTTTTCCAATGCACTCATTTTTCATCGCGGCCAAGTTTACAGAAGAAAATGCTATCATTTTCTGTTCCACATATACTGACTGGGCGAATTGCTAGAACCAACAGTTACAAACATGGTAAGTATGCTACGCCCCGTTCCCTATGTTGTTCATAATACTAACCTTATCCCACAGGCTGACAAAGTTCGAGAGCAGCACGTCTACGAGCAACTCAAAAACCGCCACATTGGCCTTGGAAACTCCGAGACAACTAAACAGTAAGCAATGTCACCAGGACTGAAAAGCCAATCAAATACTAACTGTCAGATAGTGAATGGATGGAAAATGTTCATCGTGATACATATGCCTCTACTTCTGGGCACCCGGCGCTCCTTGAATACCTCTCTGTTGTTCATGACACACCAAAGGTTCTTCTCAAGCAGCAGTTGATTGAAAAGATGGTAAGACCATGTGGGGCCAGACCGAAGGAGGAATAATAACTCGACAAAGATTTTTGCTCTACGATAGTCATCAGATTTAGGTGTCGTTACCGTCAGTCATATCATTTCGGGTTTCAGTTAAAAAAAAATTAAGCCTACCGGGTCTGGAGGTTTTCAATAATATTGCAGTATCCGGGTAGATACAATCACACAGATATTATCAAATACAACTATCAGTTGTTGATCAATGGCGCATTCTCAGCATCGTTCCCTGCACTAGTATCTGTCAAACTCACTCCCATGACGGCAACTGAAGCAAGGAACAAAAATCCAGAAATGACAAATGCAAATATCCACTGCAGGGCAAAGACCCTAGTGAAGAGTTGGCCAAGACCTAATCCCAACATCAACACCGCAGAACTGAGACCAACAGACCAATCACGGTATATTGCGAGGAAGAAGGTTGGTACTAACAAGAAGTCCCAGACGAAGACGTTTGCCACAATACGAGCCGCTAAAGTCTGGGAGTCCACCACAACCGCACCATTCCAGAAAATGGCATACAGGAGCCAACTGAAGGGAAGAGCAGCAACTGGCATATGAACGAGGAGGATATGCGAGCGGTCGTTGACTTTGTAAGTTTGCTGACTGACATATAGACCACAGATGTTGAATAAATTGATGATCAGGACCAATTCAGCCAAGATGTAGTGACCAGATACAAATAGTAAAGTCCAGACAAAATGAAGGATATTAAATGCATTAAACGCAAAACCAACCTTCTCAGCAATTTTGGTACGAGCAGCGTTTGTGATAGCACCAACGGCAGATGTGATAGGATTGGAGCTTTGTGACTCTGGAGTAGTCACATCAGCGAAGAAGTACTGTGCAACAAAGGCAATCTGCAGCAGATGTGTGAATCCCCAGTATAGCAATATCACAAGGATATTTGCAGTGAAGGGAGTGAAACCAACTCGATAGTATGGATCCCTTTCAGGGTCATCGATCTCATGACCCACACGGCCAGCAAGGTAACGCACATTGGCGTAAATGGAGAGCACAAGAGTAAAGACAGATGCGTATTTGAGTGTCTCTGAAGCCATTATGGACAAGATCAGTGCAACTTTCAAATTTCTAAAGAAGCTTAAAGAGATTTGAACAATAACTGAAAGTTGTGGGTGCTTCCTTGCTTTTATAGTTAGAAAAAGGCGTGATACGGTTTTGGCGCAATGTACCGTAAGATTGCTGTCTCGGCCTCGGGGGAGCATTTCGGCATGCTGAAGGGAGAGAAGATCATGCTCACTCCACAAATGCTAGAAATGTGATGGATTATTAAATATCTATTGAAAAGTAACCGTTGCTTTTGTATAAATTAGATGTTTAGTGTGCGATTCAAATACTTTGAGCGGTATCAATTTCGGCCTGAAGAAGACGTCCATCAGCAATCGCACCGTTCAGCGTTCTCATAGCACTCTGCAGGGATTTCTGATTGGAAAATTCAATTTCAGCAGTCGTAGAGCCTGAAGGCAAGTCCATAACTCTGACATCACTGACACTACCAATGTGGGAGAGTACGTTTTTGAGATCTTTTGCATCGGTACCAAGTTCCAAGTTCTTCACACGAAGGAATTGCTTAGCTTTAGAGTTTTTAATGGAGAGAACTGTTGCTCCCAGTGATTTAGACTTGACTATTGTGGATCTGGAAGGATTAATTTGAATGCTCCGTTGTGAGATAATCTGAGAAGTTGAGTTCTGTAAGGCCTTGGCATCCGTCTTCCGTGTTGCCGTCTTTGTCTTCTGCTTTATACCTGTGTACTTATCCACGTATTTGGCAAATGATACAGGTTCCTTGGCAGCTGGTTTTTGAATCTTGTTTGCCTTTTTGATATTTCCATGTGCGTTCTTTGGTGCAACCTTGGTGTTTCCCTTGTTAGGCTTGGAATCAACAGGCTTTATCCTGTCTGACAATGTCATGGTGCTCAATCTCCCCTTTTCAATGGCATTAAAGAGAGGGTTCTTTGAACTCAGTTTCTCAGTAACCCTGCCAGTGGTATTTTTGGCTGCTGGCTCGCCGACTCTAGCCAGAAGAGGATTAATGTTCTTCTTGATTGAGGATCTTGTCTTTGCAGCCATAATTGATATACGTCTTTTTAAGATCAACAATCTGCCAAAGAAGAATGTGACAACCAACGATGATGTTTCTCGATACAGGGAGACAGGTTTAGTATAGCGAGCAATGTCTCTACCTCCGTTGCATTTTCCTTCCCCAAGTTCTTGAACAATTCCCTTCGAACAATTTCATCAAAAAACCCAATAGGACGGACTATCTGTTTTCGTAATTTCGCTCAATCAGGAGTCTGCGCCATCGGTATATGTTCGCATATTGCCTTAATTGGAAAGGAGGCGCAGGATTTTACGCCAGTTTCTCTTGCCATTTCCGCCATTCGCGACGAGGCCTCTACCACGAATTGATATACAACACGTCCAAATCGAGCAAGCACATTTTTGGCAGAGTTGTTACCTGGCCTCAGTTCTAGAAACATAGGTACTTGCCAGCTAAACCTCAGTACTGCTGCTGTACTCCATTGCATCCTTAATCGCAAGTGATTGAGACCTCCTGCTTCCTTCATTTCTTACTATTGATACCCAAGAGCTGTTGTTTACCTCAAAGTCACATTCCACATCAACCCACAACAGATCATCTCACTCGTACATAAACATACTGAGCGCCGTTTTTGTTCTCCTATTGCGCTTTCTATAACATCCGAAATTTACCACACGTACTGCCAACCATGCCACTCTGCGGGAGCTCAAAGAAACCAAGTATGTATTATCAAGCTGGGACATATGACACCCCAAGGTTACTAACTTCTCATTCCTCTCAGTACAACGTAAAATCGTGATTCTTGGTGATGGTGCTTGTGGTAAGACTTCGTTATTGAATGTGTTTACTCGAGGATACTTCCCACAAGTGTACGAACCGACTGTTTTTGAAAACTATGTGCATGATATCTTCGTGGATGGAAAACCGATCAAATTATCCTTATGGGATACTGCTGGCCAAGAAGAGTTTGACAGACTAAGATCACTCAGTTACTCAGACACACATACTATTATGCTCTGTTTCTCAATAGATTCTCGTGATTCTTTGGAGAATGTTCAGAACAAATGGGTGGGTGAAATTGCTGATCATTGTGAAGGTGTTAAACTTGTTCTTGTTGCCTTGAAGTGTGACTTGAGAAACGATGAAGAGGATGAAGACCAGCATAGCGAAACACGTCACACCAACAGAGGAAAGAATCTCATCTCCTACGATGAAGGTCTCGCTATGGCTAAAAAGATTGGCGCTTTGCGTTACCTTGAGTGTTCTGCAAAGAAGAACAGAGGTGTGAACGAGGCCTTCACTGAAGCTGCGAGATGTGCCATGACAGCCAAGCCTAAAGGTGCAAATGATGATGAAGAGGATTCAGGTAGCAGTTGTACCATTATGTGAGTAAAAAAGAGAAGAGGATCCGTAATTCATTTGTTGTCTTTAGCATTAAGTCCTGGTGTTCCTTTGTCATTCTAAGTTTCCTGCCTTTTTTGTCCCTTGTTTTTTCTATTATTTTTGTCATCTCATGGATTCTTGAATTCTTGTTGTGCTTCATATTTCATTTCAACAGTTTAATCTCAGTTGTCTTTTGTAAATGCATATCTTCCGAAACCAGTAGGCTCTGTCACCAAGTCTGGCGGCTTACATAATTACATAATACACTATCCAGTTCCCGCTATCAGGATAAACGTGTTTGACAGCTTTTAGAGTACCCAGCCCTTATCATTTCGGCCAGTCGGGGACAACTTTGAGTTCACGCCATGGTCGAGCTACCCTGGAACGGGCATCAATGATTATTAAAGCCCGTAGTAGCCGTCATCTCTTCACTGCAACTCACCATGCCTAGTCACCTCCGAGCACCCCCCTTCTTCCTATGCTGGCCGTACCGTCCTAGAATGGCTAAAAGTAAACAAACGTTCCCCGGCTGATCTGCTGTCTAGTTGTAAAGAGCCCGCTTCAGCAGCAATGAAGCTTCTCAACAACACTGTGCCGCTAGATATACAAACGCTGGTTGGTTACGTCTCTCTAATAATTGAGCGTGCATCTCATGCCTTTCACCTCCGTAGATCCCGCGAGCGCCGCTTTCTAGTCTCGCTGTTGCCTTTGTTTTGGTTTAAGCCGAGAAGCGATCGTAGAAAAAAAGGAGCCAGAGCAAAGACACAAAAGAAAAACAACCCTCATTAACGAGGTTCAGGAGCTCTGTTGAAGACGTGAGCTCACTGGAAACTTTGCTAATAGGAAAGAAGTAACCTCAATACTGCCCCCATGACCACATCAAAATCAGCCATGCCGACCATCGCGGCTACGACTACTTCTTACTCGGCTTCCTCCTTCACCTCCACATGGACCACGCCAACCATTACCCCGCCATCAGCTCAGAATAACCCCTTTGTGTGGCAGTCCAGCGCTCCTACAGGAACAGTCTTCATTGCCGTAGGCTCCATTGCAGGGTTCATTCTGCTATGTTTGGTTGGGTTCCTCATAGTGAGAAGTCTTATCGCAAAAAGGGCAGCTAAGAGGTCGCTAACACTTACAGATTCGTCATCAAGCACATTCCACCGGGGAGGTTCCACGGAAAAGTTGATGAGCCAGTCTACGTTCACGTCCACAACAAATCTCCGCAAGAGTATGTCACAGGGAAAGATTCCACTTCTGTATGACTCTCAATATGACAATTCTGTTGATGACCTATCTGAAGCATATCTAAAGACCAGTGAGGGCTTTTTCTCTACACTGGAGAAACCGGATAACACTAACAGACGCTCGATGTTCATTTCCCCGACTGCAGAGGTTATGAATTTGAACAAGGGTCACAACAGAGGAACATCATCTGTGAGCATTCTTGGTGGAGGGGTTATTGTTGACAGCTCTTCTTCAAGAAAGAACTATCACGAAAGAAATGAAAGCTATGGCAACTACACAAACCCAGAATTGCAAAGCCCAGAACGAGGGTCCAACAGAGCATACAAGCCACGTACTAAGGCTGTTCCCAGCCAATACTTGGAGTCTATGATTGGTGATGCCTAAATTCTGTCAAAACCGCTTCACATCCTACGAAAACCTCATAATCACGTAACTGTCATCTATTTATACGTTGCCTTATTGCATGATGAATGTTCCTTCGATCGAATGTTATTTGTAAATCCCCTTCGAGAGCCCCTGTCCTCTAGCTAATAAGATGAATGCGTTTGATGTCGTCGTCATCAATGTATGCTTCAGAATAATCTCTTGTGGCTTCTTGTGCCTCAACTGATTTCTTTAGGTGGTTCCTCACCTTGCCCCTTTTGCTCTTTTCAATATAAAGCTCTGCGTTTAGCTCCCTGAGAAGTTTTAGTTGTTCCTGCACCTCTGGTGATATTGAGTTGACCAAATGCGGTTGATGTGCTGGGTTGAGTAGGTCATCCTGGCAGTAACGTGTGTAATGGTAATAGAATGCCTGCGCTCCAGCCAGTATCAAAAGGACAGATATAATGATGTTCCGCACCCCAAGTTTAGAGGAAATGGAGGCTGGCGAAGCGGAGTTCTTCATGTTCTTGTCGCTAGTGTGGGTGTAGGGCAGAAATAGCGGTTCAAACTCCTGAGAACCATAACTCCAAACAAGAGCAAAGATGTGCGTTAATATACTAGTCGGCCATTGCATCGCCTATCCCCCTGTGAGGGCAAAAAAAAAGAAGCTTGAACAAAGAGACAAAACACACTAACTAGGGTTCGTGCGCGTAGCTGCAGTATCCAACTCTACCGCGTTGTAGTGATGCAGATGTACTTCGCCGCATTATGGAAGCGGGTGGCAGGTTAGTTTGAAGCGAGGGTTGCTAGTTCCTTGACTAACACCTAATAGATTCTTCAAGATAGTTTCATTACTTAAGTAAACATACATTACAGTCGCTAATACGAGTAAGCTTGAAAACAATGTGAATGGCAAAGCCAAGAAAGGCCTGTTTTTAGGTTCGGGGGGGATGGGGTGGGAACGCTACTGCCATGCAGGCACGCTGATGGGGCTATGGCTTAGTAGAAAAGCAAGAGGCAGTGGAGGCCCAGATTTGGGGTTTTCTTTTAAAGCTTTCAGACCGCACTGCAGCGCCGCCTCGTCCGCTGTGCTCCATGTTGGACGACGGAAGCACAATCTGCTCGGTACCTGTGCACTGCACTATATTTGGCCTGACGCGCAGCTGCACTTAAAGAAGCACTCCACCGGATTACATCACACGCACATTCTCAACAGTGTCTGCACGAATGCCGGCTGCCCTCACTCCTCGATTATGGGGTGTTAAACTCCGAGGCTTTATGATATATAGCTTAGCCGCCGATGATGTAAGAAAAGAGGGGCGGGTCTGTTCAGCGGCATAGATGATTTTTGTCCGGGAGTATTGCCTGCAAAAGCAGGTTCTATTTTTCAACGGAAGCAGGACGGTTCCTCCATTATCCAAATTCTGCTTCCCTTCCTGACGCCTCTGGTTTCACAGCTGGAGGTATATATTTAGACACAAGACCTGCAGTGGGTGTCTTACCACAAACTTAAACTGCGTTGATCATGTGCGTAGATGTTGATTGTTGATGCCGGGTAAACGGCCTGCAGGAGACTCATTTCTTCATGTTAGGTCTAAATTTAGCCTCTTGCGACGTTGTAAAGGGCATTTGAAGGCGAATAGGTGAAAGAACGGAAGAGACAACCGGCGATGGAGTTATATGATGTTAACGAGTACTTGCACCTGGAACTCTGACTACGGAATACTGCCGGTTTGTCGAGACGATGCTCAGGCGTGCCCGATGGTGCTAACTGTTAGATCTACATCTGGCGTATATCACGAGGCCCCGCATGTCGGCTTAGAATTGCTTGGAAGAAGAGTCATCGCGGTCCAAATATAACGCCGCTCAGTGTTATTTGAAAATCGGTCGGGCTGGTTTGCTAAGTGGGATGCTCTGGTATCCAAGTGAAAAGCTCTGCCTGGGGCACAAGATCATCCACTTGACACCGACGCTGTCTCTATCCCGTTCACCGAGCTGACCTACAAAGACCGTCAGCAACACACATCCCATGTAACAGATAATATATATCGCCATATGCCAATGACTTCATAATAAGCGTAATAATCCAGTAACTGCCGGACAGGTATCATAACAGCTCCCTGGAAGCTCCACATCAATGGTGTTCGCAGGCCTTCTTTAAGCGCGCCAAAAGAGTCGCGGGCGCGAACAGGGAGAAAAGCCGCCCCAAGACCCACCCACACACTTGGCGAGCCAGCCAGTGAACAACCACCAAGACCTAACCTCTCTCGCCGATAGATTGCAAGGCATGGCCAACCAAAAGAGTGTCCAGAACACGATATTTGTTCCCCCGCTCAACTTTGCCCTTGTTGAAGATAGAATTTATCGGTCTGGCCATCCAGTGCCCATCAACTTTCCCTTTCTGCGCACGTTGGGACTACATACGGTGATATATTTGGGAGATAAAGAAGACAATTTCGAGTATTATGACTTTTTGAGGGAAGAAGGGATCCAGTTTAAGTATATAATGATGAAGTCCTCTAGCGAGCCGTTCATTATGAACGATCCAAAGGCCATCATTGCCGCGCTAGAGGTGATCATCAACACAGATAATTATCCAATTTTGATACATTCAAATAAGGGTAAACACAGAATCGGCGTACTTGTCGGCATCATGAGAAAACTACTACAAGGATGGAGCGTTACTGGCATTTTCAATGAGTATGACAAGTATGCTGGAGGTAAAGGTGAAAGTGACATGGAGTTCATTGAAACATTCGAGACGAGTTTAGTGACTGATCCCCTGAAACTGCCCCAGTTTGTAAGGATGTGAATACCCAAGAAATTACTGTATACGACGAACGATTATGTTGATGAATTCATTAAGAGGTAATAAATGTAGAAATGACGGCAATTTTACGTCATAAGTTTACCAATTTGGACTTGATGTTTTTTAGCAAACTTAGTTCTTGTTCAGTCAAAGCGATTGAGCTTGGTAGGACAAATTCGTCTTCGGAAATAAGGATCTTGTCATTCTTTGGTTCCACAGATTCCTGTTTCTCATCTTTACTCTCCATTTTGACCTTTTCCACATCAACTACTTGCTTCTGCGGCCTTGTGAACGCAGTCCACCAATGAGTTGGGTACCTCCGCATCACATTATCCGTAATGCAGGCCACACAGATCATTAACAATGAGGAAACGATATGCGCAGGGATGTACCACCACCCCATCTCTCGAATGGCTTCGTCAACAACTGGAACTAGTGCAGATGCTCCAGAAGGAGGGTGAACGCAGTTGCAAATACTCATCACCACACTCGCAATTCCCACCGACAAGGCGCCACCCAGGTAATAATGATCTGCCCCAGCATTACTGAGAAAAAACAGTTTCTGTATAATGACACCCACAAGGGCGCTAAGGAAATGGCCAAAGAAAACATTCCTTGGCTGCGCCAATGGCACCTCATTGCAATTAAACAGCAAAATAGCAGAGGCACCGTATGGAGCAATTATGATCGGAGCATGATGGGCTTTGAACACTCCCGAACGCATAAAAACACCCTCAATAGTAAGAATTGACAAAAATGAGCCTAAAAAGATGTCAAACCAAAGGAAATAGTCGGGCTGTGGTGTGGGGGAATGCGCACCGAGGAAACGCCCCAGGTACTTCGGCAGTTTGGGTACAATGGAGGGCGGAACACGTGGATTGAGATACTTGTCCACTGAGAACGTAAACATCCTTGGTCATTCAATTTCCCGATGGGCTGGCAGTGCACTTGGGTGAGGAGTTCAGCAACATTTGTGCTTGAGAAGAAGAAAGTGCGGAGAAAGAAGGTATCGGGTCCCGGCTTGAGATGAGCTCTGATAGGACAATTCAGCCACACACATTACGAACGGCAGCAATCACAACAAGCCGAACTTGCCAATAGTAAAAGTCACCCTCCCGTATCTGCCAAATCCCGACAAGTGGCATACAAATAGGGAAAAGAAAACTGAAGCCATATGTCCTTCTGGGTGACTCTGTTCGGTGCCGCTGAGCCACCGGCGCCCAGCCCAAAAGGGTTTCGCGCGCTGACTCACCTAGATAAAGTACTTCGATGCCCAAAAATGGGAGGGGGGACGGGACCACCTTGACTCCTATACACATCTCTATTCCCGCTAGAAGGCACCAGCAATGGCTTCGTTCAATCTCGATACACTCGTGAGACCAAATATCCTCTCACTGAAGCCATACCGTTGCGCCCGGGAGTGAGTGTCTTACTATCTCTTGTTATCGGTATCGTGTTACTAATCCCATCGACAGCGACTTCAAAGAAGGTATCCTCTTGGACGCCAACGAGAATGCCTATGGACCAGCAGTTGCTGATCTCGACGCTGATGAACAGAGTCAGGAACTGCACCGTTATCCAGACCCTCATCAAATTGACCTCAAAACGTTGATTTGTAACTTCAGAAATGGTGAGAACAAGTTCGATATCTCTTCTGAAGAGGCCATCACCCCAGAGAATATCTGTCTAGGTGTCGGCTCAGATGAAAGCATTGACGCCCTCATAAGAACATTGTGCCGTCCAGGAAAGGATAAGATGCTTGTTTGTCCTCCAACCTATGGTATGTACTCCATTTGTGCCACTATCAACGACATCGAAATTGTCGAAGTTCCACTCGACTTCACGACGTTTCAAATCCAACCTAAACTGATCAACAAGGCCATTTCAGAAGATCCATCAATTGACATTGTTTACATAACCACTCCCGGAAACCCAACAGGAACTCTGATCTCTTTTGAGCTCATCAAGGAGATCCTCGAGAATGACTCCTTCAATGGTGTTGTCGTTGCCGATGAAGCCTATATCGATTTTGCCCCAGTGGGTTCTTCCCTTTCTACACTGGTCAACAAATATCCAAACCTCGTCGTCATGCAAACATTATCTAAATCATTTGGCCTGGCTGCTATCAGATTGGGTATCACTTATGCCAACAAGAGACTTGCTGGAATCTTGAACGCACTTAAAGCACCATACAACATATCTACTTTGACTGCTCAAGTTGCTGAAAGAGCTTGTTCCCCAGATGGTGTTGCACTCATGAGAGAACGTACACTAAAGATCATCGAGCAGAGAGAAGCATTGATTAGCGGATTACTAAAAACTAACTATGTGGATAAACTTATTGGTGGTACTGATGCTAATTTCATCCTTGTTCAAGTGGTGGACAAAGAAGGGAAACCATCCAACCCAAATGCAAAGTACATTTACGAGAAGCTGGCCACTACTAAGGGAGTTGTCGTGAGATTTAGAGGTTCTGAACCTGGTTGCACAGGCTCCTTGAGGGTTACAGTGGGCACTGAAGAAGAAAATAAGGTCTTGCTGCAACGCATCAAAGAGGTGGTCGCTGAACTTTAAAACTACCATATGATGCATGCCAATAAGGCAGTTTAGTTCTATCCACTGGATTATTCTTCTTCAATATAGAATTTTGGAAATATAGATTCTTGGTAAACTCAGAATGATGCCGTAGACTGCGGAGCTCCGTAGCTTCGGAACCGCTCAACGAGACGACGTTGAATTGTCATTCTCTTTTGTGTGTCTCGGATCTTCACCATTGTAGCACCTCTCCTCTGATAGGCCTCCTCGTTGAATACCTCTGTCTTTCTTTCAGATAAGTTTTGGATAATCTTATCATGCTTCTTGTTCAGCTTCGAAATCTCCTCAGTGAGTCTCTTAGCTTCATAGGCATATTCCCTGGTAGTAGAACTGATTTGAGAAATGATGCCCTGAAGAGCGGCAGCAGATGGTGCCGAATCATAAAACACATTAGAAGCAGCCTTCAAGGCAAGAAGTTTTTGCTCGGCTTCACGAAGTAGCCCAGTAGTCTTGTTGAATGAAGATCTGGCTCTTTGTTGCAAACATTTCGCATCAAATGGCAAGTCACGAGCAGCAATAATGGCTGGATCCACAGTATCTTCGATGGTGGAAACCTTTTCCATTATAGATGCAATACGTTTGTGTGTGACATCAATAGTTTGCTTCAATGAGGTAGACTTTTTCAAAGTATTGTTTAGCCGTTGGTGGGCTTCGTGGGCTTGCTGAACTTGTTGTGTGATGATTTCACCAACAAAATTAACTTCACTCAATCTCCATTGTTCACTATGATCAAGAGATGCAGCAGAATGAATAACCGATGGATTCATATGATCAGTAATAAAGCCACCCAGGTTAGCAATGTTCTCTTCGATCACCATCAATTCAGCTTCAGTATCATAAACAATCATCTCAAGTTCTCTGGTGACTTCATCACTACTTAACGGCGGATATTTGACTTCACCTAAGTGAACATATACAGGACCGAGCTTTGGCAAATCGAAGGAACCAGCATAAACCTCATCATTTTCAAATACTTCCACGCCAACAGTATACTTATCCACTATTTCTGTCTGAATAGCAGCATCTGCATATTCAATGGTAGCATCAACTAGCTGTGATGTAGCCTTTGGTTGGTTATGAACTCCCGAAGCAGTATGAAGAGCACCTTGACTCTGAGTAAATTGGCCACGGACAGTTATTGGTCTGGTTTCATCATCGCATTTCATAGACCCATCTGGGTTCAATTGTTTTGCCTCTTCGTATAAGCTCTCCTCCTTGGAGCTCTTGATGGACTCAGCATACTCGTCATTCTTTCCATCAGTAACAGTCAATGTCTCATCAAATTTATCAGCAAGACCATCAGACACTTCAGGGTCATCTTTAAGGTCACCCACTTCCAAGTCGTTAAGATCTTCGTTCAAATCCTTAGTGGTCGGATCCTCGCCCGGGAACAATTCATCATCAATAGCGGACTCATCCCTTGTACCTTCAATTGAAATGAGGCTGTTCTCATCGACTTCGTCCTCTTCCGCTTCTTCCACTTCTTCTTCATCGTCTTCTTCCTCTTCTTCTTCTTCTTCTTCTTCTTCTTCTTCTTCTTCTTCTTCTTCTTCTTCTTCGTAACTATCACCATGTGTATCATCTTCTTCATTAATCTCAGCGCCTTCCAGTTGTGTGTCGTCAAATCCAGTGAAGGAGCTCTGCACCTGTTCTGTGTCATCAGCAGCCGTCACATCGCTAGAAGTCTTATTTCCCTCCTGCTCATGTGGCTCATCGACAACATTCTCATCAGTAGCGTCGTTGGAATCCTCGTCGGGTGGTTCAAATCTGGCACCACCAGTGGCAACATTAAGGGCGACCTTCTTGATCTCAGAAAACTCCGGTTTCTCCAAACTGGCCAGTTCGGTCTTGTCTGGGCTCGCAAAGATATTCTTTTTTTCAACCTCAACTTTCTGATGAGCAAAAGCGCCAAATCCACCACTAGTACTTATAGTAATTGGCTTTACGGGAGCTTTAGTTTTGCTGCCAAACGAAAATCCACCAAATCCACCTGCTGACTGGCTACCGAATGCAGAGTTCCCAAATGAGGTGTTTCCAAACGAGTTGTTTCCAAACGAGGTGTTTCCACCAAATGAAGTATTTCCGAACGATGTTGGTCCTTGGGAGAATCCAGCAGGTGCTGCGGATTTGGCCGGAGTCTTTAGTGGCTTCACGGAAGCAGCCTCTTCTTCGTCATCATCACTGGAGTCTGCAGAATCATCGTCATCTTCAGATTTGTACTCATCATCTGGCAAATCCTCTTTGCTTTCCGGCTTTTCCACTCCACTGAGGAAACTGTCAAATTTGAGTGAGTGTGTTTCTGTCTTGGCCAGTTCATTTACGGCAGGCTTAAACAGAGAGTCACCCTTTTGTCCAAATAATGATGTTGAATCAGCAGTTGTGTTTTGCGAAAACATAGTGGATCCAATATCCGTCTTCTCTCCTGCCCTTGTGTTGTTGATTCCTAGGGAGGCAAATGGTGAGTCATTCTTCGCTGGAGTGACAGAGCTATCCGCACCAAATGAAGCAAAAGGAGACTTGCTCTCAGTAGAGGTGGTGTTTGAACCAAATCCGAATGATGTCTTTGATTCCGTAGTACCACCAAACGGACTTGTTTTCTTAGATTCAATAGAGCTTCCAAATGTTACCGTTGGATTGTTTGGGTTAGATAAGGCTGTGGATCCAAAAGGGGGTTTGGATTGTAGGTCGGTGCCAAATAATCCAGTACGTTTTGAAAAATCAGAAGAGTCAGCACCAAATGGCAGTTTTGCTGAGGTTCCAAATGGAGATGAAGCTCCAGGTTCCTTCGAACCAAAAGAGAACGTTTGTGACGAAGCAGGTTTGGATTCCACGTTCCCGAATGACGAAGTGCCAAAAGCAGGCTTTTCTCCAGAAGTTCCAAAGGAGAAAGCAGGCTTGCTGTCATTGGAGCCAAACGTTGATGTTCCAAATACTGGTTTTCTATCGCCAGACACAAATGAGGAAGTGCCAAATGCGGAGCTGCTTCCAGTTTGACCAAATGAAGATGTCCCAAAACCCGATGTTCCGAACCCCGATGATCCAAAACCAGATTTTGTATCACTCGAACCAAATGTTGATGTGCCAAATGCAGGCTTATTGACATTTGCAGATCCTGATCCAAATGGAACTGACGTGGATGCTGACCCAAATGGTGCTGAGGTAGAGGAAGATCCGAATAGTGGTCTTGACCCCTCAGAAACTGCGTCTGGAGCAAATAAGCTGCTCTCAAGGGGTTTCTGATTCGTTACGCTGTCTTTTTTTACAGGTTCTGTTGCAGTTGTTTCAGATGTTGGTAATCCACAAGATGCAGCCTGGTATAACTCCTCCTCAAAAGCAAGAGGGCCATCTTGCTTGAATGACCCATTCTTCAAATCATGAACGTGGAACACATGCCAACCTTGAACTCTACCATCTTGTCCAAGAACCCAAACAGTTGGAAGCCACTCGGCACTCGAAACACCGGTGCATGGTTCTTCAATAGTCTCCTTAGCACGAATATCAGTGATCAACCCAATAGCATTAACGTCATTCCCAGTATCTTCATTGATAGGAAGGGATGCACGTTCTGAGTCAATGGCAGACTGCACAACATTGCTTGCTGTGAGGGTTGAGATTTCTGCCGATGTCGATGACGCAACGAAGGTGATTATGGGGATAGATGAGGAGAGATTGTGCAAAGTATACGTATATATGGCTGCCTTCCTCCATACCGAGCCAAATGCAGGGATGGCGTCGAATGTCTCTTGGAATGTATCAGTCATCGAAGCTTTGTCATGAGTAATTATGAAACACCTGAAATTATAGTCAACGTTTTCAGATTCATCAAATGTTTGTTGTTCTCCAAAGACACAGAAGAATGTATGAGGAGAAACCCATGAAAGTGCAAGTGGCAGAAGTGAATCTTGGGCAATCTCCGCTGTGGGCTGGATAGCAATTTTCTGTGATCCATCCAATGCAATCTGTCTGATTGACCCATCAGTATGGGAAACAGCCACCTGCTTACCCTTGGGTGACCAACTGAATGAAATGACGTCTGATGCGATTTTCGAGATAGATGATGAGCTCAAGTCAACAACTGAGACTGATCCCTGAGCATCAAGCACAATGACAATATTTCCATTGGATGGGCATGGTGACACGGATTCGATTATCTCGCTAATTTTCAACTCTTTGAAACTGTCTTGGGTGAGTGAGGAAAACGATGCAGCGCTTACTGGTGCGTAAAGAATTGTATCATTGATAACAACTATCAAATTCTTTTCATCGTGTGTAAAAGACACAGCATTTACGCCTTCGAAGGGAATAGAATGTTTTGACGTTGTAAATTCCTCAGCTTCCTTGGAGATGTCATCCTTTAAATCAGTGAGGGTACCAAGCACAACTTCTGTTGGGCCTGCAGCGGCAAAGATACCAATATGAGGAGCATATGCAAAGTTATTGATCACCTTATACGGTAATCTCTCTTTATAATCAGAAACAATTCCGATCGGCTTTCCGAAGAGCTTGAACCCGAAGTCCTGGATTGCTGTTAGTATTGAATCTTTGAGGATCAAAGGCACCGACCAACAGCGGGTTGATCCTAGTTTATTGGGCCAAATTACCCCAAAAAAAGCTTACCTCACTTTCGTCCAAGCCAAACTCATCTCCAATCACACTCATTACGGTGTCCTAGAGTCAAATTTTGCAGAGGATCAGTTTGCTAACAAAGAATTCGTTGTCCGATGGGAGGCGCCCGTCAAAACGTAAATAAAGAAAAAAGAGTTCGTGATACATCCGCACATCACTGGGAGAAGAAGGACTGGCCGAACGCTCAATACTGTTGATAGCCATGGTTAACAATGTAAGCTCAGTTGGGATGAAACGTTTACGTGACCAAAAACTTGGCCCCCAGATAAGGTTATTTATGGATTTGGTTTATCCTAGATTCTTTCTAGGCTACAGAGGATGGTTAAGATAATACAAACATAGATGGCTTGACTTACTTCAAGGCATAATATAGAAGATCAACTTCTTGGCAAAGACACTGCTTTACAGAGAGACAATTCGAGATAAAATGCTTAAGCAGTGAAGGTCAAGGACCAGCCCAACTGGTGAACTGGCTCAGACAACTTCAAAGCGTCGAAGGAGGCACCCAAGCCGAACTTGACACCTGGTCTCAAGACCTGGTTGTAAGAGATGGCGGTGATACCTGAGTCAGCAACCTTAGCCTTAACAAAAGCGCTGTCATCCAAGACGTGCTTAACAGCGGTCTCAATACCAACGGCCTTGCCAGCAGCAGCGTCAGCCTTAGAGTCCCAGGTAGCCTTAGCACCGACCTCAGTAACTGGAGAAACCTTGTGGTAGTAAGCAGCAGAGAAGACAGACAAGTTAGAGGTGGCGGTAACGGAGACGTTGTAAGCTGGCTGAGCATAACCAAGGGCGGTGGAGTATCTGGTGACCTTACCGGAAGCAATGTCGTAACCAACCTCAGCACCGGCGGTGAAGGACTCGTGACCAACGGTAGCATCACCAACGAAGGATGGGCCCTTCAACAAGTCAAAGAAGGCTCTTGCAGTGACAGATGGGTGGGTGAAGATCAAGTTGAGCTTAGCACCCTTGGAGGCGTTTGGAATCAAGGAAGTCAACAACTCAGCCTTCAAACCTGGGGTCAAAGCCTCAGCCAACTCAATCTTGGTGTCCAAAGCGTTGGCGGTGTTCCAGCCCTGAGTCAAGGTCAAACCAGTTGCCTTGTCAGAGAACTTAGCCTCAACATTACCAGCAATTGAACCATTCTTTGGAGAAGTCTTACCCTTGGTGGTGAAGGTAACGCCGTTTGGAGCCTTAGTGGAGACCTCAATAGCGGCTGGGGAGGAGTGGTAGAAGTCCTTGTTCAAGAGACCGTTCTGGTTCTTAGAAATGTCAGAAAAAACAGCTGGAGCCACTGAGAATACTGTTAGTATAATTAAAAGATGGCGGTAAATGTCAATTGCCAGGCGGAGAGGGCAGGGGGTGAAGACAGGTGCCACATGGGCTGTGATCTGCCCCATCCGCCACAAGCGCTGTTTTGAAAGGGCGACAAAGAGCCGAGCAGCCGCCGACACCAAGCAATTGGCATTTGCAAGTCACCAGCTTGTCCACTTACTTGTGAATGTGTGTGAATATACGTTGTCCTGGCGAGTGGCAAACGTGGCGAAGAAGGAAGAAGAGGAAGGAAATGGCCGAGATCTTGAAGCGCGCTCGGGTTTGGAGATGGTGTGCCCCACGCGCTTGTCCACCAACAAAAAAAAGTTGCACGTGAAAAGGGTGAGGTATTCGTGCCAAATATGTATAGCATATTTCCTACTTGAGAAATATTCGTAGTGTGCCACATCAAGAATTGCGCAAGAGTTTCCAGAAGCGGAGTTTGGCAAAATTTGCCCAGGCAACGTGTTGGGCACCCGAGTTCTGGGGCCCGTTGTTGAGGGGTTTTCCGGGGGCGCAGTGTCCCTTTGGACGATGTAACGGTCTTACCTTCTGTTGGGCATGTTAGAAGTCGCAGCCCGAGAAACCTCCATCACTTGCTGCTCTGTTCGGCTTCCCCTAATAGGGCGTCTGCTGTTCAAACCAACGTGCGCTGTGCACAAATGGGCGGTCCTGATTCGCCCGCTTAGCCGTTGGGTTTGCCGCTCCGGGTGCGCCGTTCAGGAATTTTGCGTTACTGGGGAAACACACACAATACTCACATCTTTGTATTCTGTCCTGTCTATATGGTGGCGGTAGCTACGTCTTGGAACAATTTCAACCGAAAGGATCCCTTATTTCTCATTACATACAAGTCATTCATACAAGCTAGCATATTGAGGTGCCTGTCCTCAGATACACAACCAGCTGGCAGCACAGAACTTACTCGGTGTATCTGTTAAGCTTCATTCTGACAGCCTTAACCTGAGTGTAGTTGTCCAAAGCCTCAGCACCCATCTCTCTGCCGATACCAGACTCCTTGTAACCGCCGAATGGAACATTTTGGTGGAAGTCGTTGTAGGTGTTGACCCAGATGATACCGGCCTCGAGTCTCTGAGAGACATCCATGGCTCTGTTAACATCTCTGGTGTGGATACCGGCACCCAAACCGTACTCAGAGTCGTTAGCTCTAGCAATCAAGTCATCGATGGTCTTGAACTTGGAAACGGCAGCAACTGGGCCAAAGATTTCCTCCTTGACAATGGTAAAGTCATTGCTACAGTCCTTGAAGATAGTTGGCTGGACAAAGTAACCCTTGGTTCCAATTCTCTTACCACCAGACAAGAGAACAGCACCTTCCTCTTCACCCTTCTTGATGTAGTCCAAAACAGTCTGGAACTGGTCTGGGGTAGTTTGGGCACCCTGGAAGACACCTTCCTCGAATGGGTCACCAACTTTGAGCTTCTCAACCTCCTCCTTAAACTTAGCACAAACCTCATCGTAAACACCCTCCTGGATGTAAATTCTGGAACCGGCGCAGCAGACCTCACCACCATTGAAGAAGATACCGGTGATCAAGTTCTTGACAGTAGCGTCAATGTCACAGTCGTTGAAGACAATGTTTGGAGATTTACCACCGAGCTCCAAAGTGACCTTCTTCAAGTTGGACTCTGCAGCAGCGATCATAACATCTCTACCAATGGCAGTAGAACCAGTGAAAGCAATCTTTTTGATGAGTGGGTGTCTCAAGATAGCATCACCACATTTTCTACCAGATCCTGGAACGACGTTGATGACACCAGCTGGAATACCAGCCTTAATGGCCAAAGTAGTGGCGTACAAAGCAGACAATGGGGTAGCGGAGGCTGGCTTCAAGACAACAGTGTTACCAGTGGCCAAAGCCGGACCGATCTTCCAGGACCACATGAGCAATGGGAAGTTCCATGGGATAATCTGACCACAGACACCCAATGGTTCTCTTCTAGTGTAGTTGAAGTAACCCTCACCGGTGTTGATGGTTCTACCGTCAACCTTGTCAGAGTAACCAGCACAAGATCTGATGTACTCGATGACAATACCAACATCGTATCTGGAACAGTGCAAAGCCTTACCGTTGTCCAACGACTCAATAGAAGCCAATGTCTCCTTCTCCTCCTCAAGCAAGTCAGCAAGCTTCAAGAGAGCCCTAGCTCTGACCTTAGGCTCCACGACAGACCAAGACTTGAATGCCTTGTAAGCGGCCTGGACAGCAACGTCGACATCGGCGCGGTCAGCCTCGTACAAGTCAACAATCTTCTCCTCGGTAGACGGATTGTTAACTGCAAATGTCTTACCAGAGACGGACTTGACCAGCTCGTTGTTGATGAACAGACCAGTTGGCTGCTCGTAGGTAATACCGTTTGGCAAAGTGATAGTAACAGAAGTTGAAGCAGACATTGTGTGGCTGTGAACTTGCAAAATGTTTGTGAATCAGCTGAAGCTCAGTACGACAGCGATTAAAAAGACCGGGGTACCAGATCTTTTTATACTTCCTAAAACCACAACCGATTGGTAATACCGGTGGAGTGCCGAAGTTCCAGACTCCTTGGGTCTCAGTCTGGTTTGTATATATGCAAGTATCCACCAGCAGGCCCCACCGTCCCGGGCCGAGGGGCACATTTGGGGTATCCGGCGACGCGCCGTCTCGCCGAGCATCAAGGAGAGGTGAAATGGAGAGCCTTGAGTTGTTTGCCGAGGCCCTGACCTACCCCTAATCACACCTACCAATAGCTCTTTCGTCGAACTACAAAAGCTTTGAGAACTGAAGGTTGACTGCCCCCCACACATTGTCAGGGCTCCGCGTATGGGCGACTCTACGGCTAGCCCTAGTAAATGTCTTAGCCCTGCCCCCCGGAGTGGGGAAGATGAGAGAGACTAGTTCAGCCTCACAATAGCGGCTAAAGAACACAAAAATTTGTAATCATCCGAAATCTGGGGTACCGCGTCGACTTTTCATGGGCAAAACCGTTGGGCCCTGAGAAACCGAGAGGCCTTAAAGCCGAACCCCAAGGGAGAGGTGCACCTAAAGAACTAGCGACAGGACATCAAGAAAGAAACGATAAGACTATGAATCCAAGTCCCTGATGCTCAAAAACTTTCGGACACCCTCTAATCCTAATGATTTTTTCCCTCTTTTCCGCTTCCTAGTCTGTCATCGGACGATTTCGATGCCGATGACCCAAGAGGCCTCTGCAGGTTATGTTTGCAGGCCATCCCGGCGTTAAAGGCTGGCCGCTAACGCCCACGGACAGTCGGGCCAATACTAATCTCAGGAGCCCGCAGGAGTGGAGTCCGCGTACCTGCCACCTTTAGTGAGAGCAGACACTCGTGATTGGTTTGACAAGATATGGCAGCTCTGAGAAAACATTTCCTTCAGTTGGGTGTGCCGGTCGTAGTGGGATGTCGCGATGGAGTTTCCTCACCATTCTGATCCAATCAGCACTCCCGGAGCTCTGCCATATAAACAGCCCCGGAATATCGTGGAATTGACGGAGCATTTTTGAGGAGTGACTAGTGGGACTCTCGGTGCTCTGTCGCCCGCTTCAATCAGAGCAGGGCGATTCCCGATTCCACAAAGAACTGTTGAATCCTGAGCTTTGTCGGGGGGGCAACATTCAAGTCCCCGGAGTTTGCAGCCGCACAACTATGGTATTCAGTGGATATGAAGAACTAGTCTCTTTCCGATGAGTGAGACTTGGGTTGCTTATACTCCCGGGGAGATGGCATGTTAGTTTTGTGGTCGGCTTCTCCAGCCTTGCAGTTTTGGAATCTGGGGGAACCGATCTTGTTGGTCCATCTGTCGGTGTAGAATATCTCTCAACTACTATAAGAAAGCAAATCAGTTTTACATTTAACAATTCGTTCGCCATTACTCATGCAGTACACAAAATAAAAGGTCAGAGGCCAGTGATTCTTAAGTTCCAGCTCAAGCTGAAGACCTAGCTTGCGCTATCTGGTTCTTCAAGTCCTCAAATTCGACTCTCTTTTGTTGAAGGTATTGTTCCAATACTTGAACCTGACTCTCCACCGTGTCGATATCAGCTGCAATTTCTCCCAAGTCAGTCACCTTGCTATTTTGAACCAGTTGCTTCTGTTTGTAGTCTAAAAGCTGTTCCAACTCTCTTCTCACTAAAAGCGTCTTGTTAGCAGTAGCGCCTCCATTCAATCTCTCATTCTTTCTACGTTCAGCTTCAGCCTCGGCCTCGGCCACCTTCTTCTCCAAGTCCTCCAACTCTCTTTTCAATCGAACTTCTTCCCAATCTGTTCCTTGAGTGGACGAGAAATCAGTTCCCTTGGCGTTCTTAGCAAGTCCAGAGCCACCAATTCTTTCAAGATAGTTTTCAGCAAATGAATGCTTGGATGCGGGCTTAGACTGCTGAATTGTAGCCTGGTGTGAGTCTAAAGAGTAATCTGGTGTTTCTTTGGAGAATGTGGCTCTCAATGAAGCTGGAACTCCTCTAGGCATGGCCTTTCCACTTTCACGTTGATTCAACATGTGTAAAAAGACCAGAGTCTGGTCTTTGTCAATCGTTTCAGATGATTTTGGATTAACCAGGTTCCAGGCAAATCTGGCATCTGCATCAGAAACATTGGAGAGTGTAGAATAAAGACTTGATAAGGAGTCGAATGTGATGCGGCCAAATCTATCAGCAGCGGATGTGTAAATTTTCTCGTAAGTTGACTTGTCACCTGGTGAGATATACCAATCAAACTGGACTCCTGGTGCATCATCATCCTCAGAGTCGGAGTACTTCTGAGAGAGATCGTGGCCTGAAAGAGCCTTGTTTGCCTGGATAAGATGTGCTTTGCTGGACGGAACAAGCCACTCTGGCAGTTGCGAAGGTAGCACAGCCATCTTTCCATTCATGAGATCAAATATCAACTTCATACAAATACAGAATTCCTCAAAATCAAGGCTTCCATCGGCATCGATATCAGCCAAATTCCAAATTTGTGTAAGCTTATCATCACTGAGTTTGGAGTTCTTGAGTACGACAGACACTTTGTCGCCAGGGAGCTTGTTGTTGACAGGACCAAGGCCGGAGAAAATAGACCAGAATTTCTCAATCTCAGTCTGGTCAATCTTTTGAGACATTCTTCCAATGTTTACAATGGCTCTTAAATGCTCTTAGAAACGGAATGCCACAAAGAGAGTTTCCAGATTTGTAGGTGCTCCCGGCCGTTTCGGTGCTCCACTCTTGATTTTTTCCTGACTGCGATTGGAGGTTTCGCGATCAGCCCAGTGCACGTGAGCTTACTAGATGAGTCTTTCGATGGTCGAAGAGAATTGGAATCGGTTCTGTCATATGTTGACTGATAATTCTTAGTGAAGGGCGTTTTCAATTAAACTAATTAGTCTGATTTAAATATTAATGCTGGGGATTAAGAGTTAGCAGCTGACCTGAACCTCTGATTCGATCTCCAGATTTGAAAGTCCGAGTATTAAGCTTTGCGAATCTGACGCATGTATTCGATAACAAGACAAGCGCACCAGCCCAATGTTGAATCAGATCTGTTAAATACTAGGCTATTCTCTGGCAGAATGAAGAAGGTTAATCGAATTCTGGACTCTGTATGCCACTTCCATATGCACTGAAAGATCTGGGACTGCTCACTCCATTCTCAACCCTGACGACGCCTTGTGCCGCTGTCCATATACCGCATTAGGCAACCCACCAGTACCAAATTCGAAAGGACATGCGGCTTGGACTTGACGAAAAAGGATTACTTTGCGATTTTTGTCTCTGTTTGTCGCGTTCGTTTAGCTAGAATACCCTCATCACTCCTGCCAGATAGCTGTGGAAACTAACGCGACGCGAAAAAAGACGCGTAAAGACGCGTCAATTTACCCCTTTGGCACGCGTCAAGCGTTTTCCCTCACTATGTCACTCCTTTGAACACCGATGCCACCAGCATAATTTCAAAGATCAACACAGTCGATAATGTCATTCCGCCCTTCACGACTTTCCCTTCTTGTGGCTACGATCCAAGATACCTTTCTAAATTCTTTCCTTCTCTTCTAACTGCTCTCCATCTTTTAACTCGACCCCTCAAGTTTACAATACGCCTCCCGATAAAGTCACCCATCAAGACCCATAGCGGACATCTCTCATACGCTCAATTATGATTCGCTCCGTCCTGGCTTTGGCCCTCGCCACGGCGTCCATGGCCATCCCCTATGAGGCCTTTCCTTTCGATGAACAACTTCCAACAGTTGCTCGCGCTGGTCAGTATTACACGTTCGAGATCAACAACGAGACATACCTTTCCGCCACAGACACCGTTGAGTACTACGCAGACGACCTTCCGTCCTGGCTTAGCTTTGACTCTTCGTCTAGAACTCTTCAGGGTACTCCTTCTGATGACGATGTGACCACCAATTCAACGTTTACGCTTATTGGAACTGACACTACTGGTAATTACTCCAAACAGTATCATATTGTGGTTTCGAATTTGACAGGACCTGTTCCATCCACTGACTTTACCGTTCTTAGCCAACTAGCCTCATTCGGCCAAACCAATGGTATCAATTCTCTTGTTCTCTCGCCGGGTCAAATCTTCAACGTCACTTTTGACTCCAAGACCTTTGACTCCGATGACAACATTGTTGCTTACTATGGAAGATCTTCAGATAGAACGCCACTCCCAAACTGGCTGTTCTTCGATGCCGCTAACTTGAGATTTTCAGGAGTTGCTCCTCCAGCAAACTCTGAGATTGCCCCTGGATTCCAGTACTCGTTCATGTTTATCGCGTCCGACTATGATGGATTTGCAGGTGATTGGGTTGACTTCGGTATCACCATTGGTGCCCATGAACTTACTACGACTTTGAAGGACACAATTAACATCAACGGCTCTGCTGGCGATGTATTGAGCTACGATATCCCACTTAGCAGTGTTTACGAGGATGGTGCTGCCGTCACAAGTGCAAACATCACTTACGCGGAGTTAAAGGGCGCACCAGATTGGCTCTCCTTGGATGAATTTGTCTTAACTGGTACTGTGCCAGATGATTACAGTGAGGCTGATCCAAATTCTTTTAATGTCACTTTGTATGACTCCTACAGCAACTCTGTCACACTCTTTTTTCGTGTTGAAGCCATCACTTCCCTTTTCGCAGAAGACTCTTTCAACTATGCAAACGCTACCAGGGGTTTGTATTTCCAGTACTACTTTCTTCCTACGGATTTCACTGACTTCTCGAGCACAAACATCTCTATTGAGTTTGGTGATGATGCTGAGTGGCTCTCCTTCCATGAGTCCAACTTAACCGTCAATGGTGATACTCCAGATGACTTTGATGAAACATCGGTCACAGTCATTGCCTCTAATGGCGACCACGAAGATGAATTAAGCTTCAACATCTACGGCGTGGACCCAATCAATAGCTCTTCTTCCTCTTCTTCCCACTCTTACTCATCCACCAAGAGTTCCTCTTCTCACTCGTCCACTGCCACCTCCACCTCTTCTTCCTCATCCACTTCCAAGGCAACTGCTACTCCTACTTCATCCACTTACTCAACTCAGAATAAATCTTCTTCCAACAAGAAGGCATTAGCTATTGGGCTGGGTGTTGCCATTCCAATATTTGCTATTCTCTGTGCTTCACTATTACTGTTCTGCTGCTGCTACAAGAAACGTTCTAAAGGACAGGACAACGATGAAGAAGGTGGTTCCCCGGAGATTTCTAAACCAATTCTTGGTAACCCTGCCAATGGTCCAAATTCAAGATCTCCGATGGGTCCAGATTACTCTCCATCATCTGGTTCAAGTCTAAATGATGAGAAACAAGATTGGAATGAACCACAAAGACTTGGTGCCTTGAACGTGCTGAAATTGGATGAGAAGGATTATTATGAACACCATTCTGGTACATCTTCCACCACAAATGTGGCGTCCTTCCACAGTATTCATGATGACTCGAACTCTTCATTATACCATGATGCTCTTCAGGTCCAGAGCACAGACATGCTAATGAGTCCGCCAGCTGAAACTAATGTTGCTCCACGTACAATGGCTCCTCAAGGCGACACTGTACCAAAGAGGTCCTGGAGACAAACAATTGATTCAAAAATCAACAGAGAATCATTAAACTCATTGGCGACCGTTTCCACAAATGAATTGTTCAGCATCAGATTAGCTGAAGATGATGATATTGAGAGAGATCCGAGAAAGTCAAACCTCGGCTTCAGGGACTCGGCATTTTTGGGTTCTACGGCCTCTTCTATACTTACAAGAGATGATAGTGGCAATATTCAAAAACTTGATAGCGATGGAAACATTGTTGGTCATCTGAATGGCAGCAGAGATAACATGAGGTCCCAAAGAGCCTCTAGAGCAACAAATTTGGATATCCTGAAAGAGGAGGATACACCGCAACCACAAATGGGCAAATTTGCGCCAGATACTTCTTATTCATCATTGAATACAGGTTCTACAGGTGAAGAGTTTTATCCTGTTGGAACAGTTGATGGGTCAATAAAATGGGAACAGCAAGATAAGAGCAGTTCATTCACCCAACACAACAATTCCTCAAAGGCCAAACTGAGAGACTTTAACTACAAAATCCGTTCGTCACAAGCAGATGTGAGTAACGATATTACACAGTCTACTGGGGAAACAGCAGAGATTGAATCAATATGAGGGTAATGTATTTGGCTTTTTGCGCTAATGAGGGTTATGCTATTTGGGAAATTTATTTGTTCATTGTTTGAGCTACGGTGTTTTGTTCTGCTTTTCTACTTGATTCTTTTCTTTTTGTAAAATTAATCACTAATTTGATGGACTTTGGTTCTATAATTCTGCGTAGTTTGGATTTAAATAGATATATTATACTGGAAACACCAGCAGCCTAATGAGACTTGATCTGTTGAGCATAACGAGCAGTATCCTGGGCTCTTCTTCTACCTTCAATGAACTCAATCATTTCAGAGTAAGCCTCTGGGATAACAGAAGAGTAACCTGGGTCCAGTAAGCCCTCTTCAGTAGAGTCTCTTGGAACAAAGTAGGAGTAGATGAATGAGCCAGATGGTGTGTGCTTTGTGGCGTTTAAGTCTCTCACAGAGGTATCAACCTTAACTTGAATCAAAGTACCAGGTCTGTTCAAGAAATCATTTGGATCGTTGGTCAGTCTGTTAGCTGGAGAAGAGTCAAAATGAAGGAATCCATCAAACTTTTCCTTCTCTGTAACAACGCTATCTGGTTTAACGTCAGCCTCATGAATATGTTCGGTATAAACGACAGAGGCCTGCATATAGAGCACGGAACCAACTGGAACAGGGGCTCTGAAAGTTGTCGAATCAAGAGAAACAAATCTAGGGAAGGCACGAGAGAAAGCAGCAGCGGTACAGTAAGCCAATTCGAAAGTCTGTCTCATCAAGTACCCACCAAAGATCATGTAGGAATGTCTGTTTCTGTATTGCGGTTGCATGAAACTGGTGGAGTTAGCAACAGTGTCTTTCATGAAGGAAATATTTTCTGGTAATTCTTTCAGCGTCTCCAACTTTTTAGATTCCAGGAACATATTGTGAATGATTTGAGATTCCTCTGTCGTTGGTGGCTTCTTGGATAATGTGTCCTTTGTAGCAGCCAGCTTCTTAGCAGCGTTATGTGATTCAGCTCTTCTGAATTCAATCCATTCATTCTCAGTAACTGGCAACAATCTGTTCACAGGGAATGATTTATGAGTCTCCGGGTTTCTTGCGACGAAGGTGAAGTTGGCTGTCAAGAAGACGTCCTCATCACTAATATCTTCTTCCTTAATGTCCTTTTTCAGAGGGCCATCGGTGGTGGATGCTTTGATAAGAATCTCCATAGAAGATCTTCCTGTCCAAATGACCGAGCCGGATAAGATGAAGTTCTTGGCGAGAATATCATCAACTCTCTTCAGCATGTAGATTCTGTCAACGCTCGCAGTGACAATGATTGGGCTTGCAGGACTGACGTGTCTGTATGCGATTCTTCCGGCAAGGGCATCTAGATCCTGAAAGAGTTGACCCATGCGCAGTCTGCCTGCCGCACTAGCATAGAAATCAGCAAGCCAGATGTCTTCTTTGAAAGGCAACGCAAGGTAGCTAAAAGATTCGGCTCTTGTCTTATCCTGGATGATTGGCTTCTGGGGAGTGTTGTAGGAGAAGGAGTCAATCACTTTACCCTGGGCCAGCTGGCGCTTTCTCTCAGCCAAGGCCATGAGCCAAGTAGCTCTCTGGCCCTTGTTCTCAAAATGCTCATTGATACGAGTTGCATCCTTCTCATCAGCAAGGATCGTGGCACTGGCGTCTTCAGCAGCACTGGCATCTGAAGAGCCAGACTCCAGGTTTGCTGGTGACTTAGAGCTCAACCAGCGTGCAGCCAGGTTCCTTGGAAACGCATTGGCGGCCCTCAGTGGGGTCTTTGTGTACAATCTGAGCATTTCTGGAATGCGATAACGCCCTAGCTGTAGGTGGAGGTGGTGAAATTAAGGCGATGAGTGTCTTCTTTTAAGGCTTTGGTGGAGGAGAGCTGATTCTTCTAAGCGATTTCTATCCTGCTTTTCCCGGGCCCGCGATGGGCTTCCCGGGCTGAAGAGGACCAGCTCCACTTTCAGGGCACATTACCGGGCAAGATCGGTCAGCGGTTGACGATAAAGCCCCCGAAGGCAGCATCTGTTGGTGGTAATTGACTGCACAGGATCAGGATCAGAGATTCAGCCATTTCTAGCGGGGGAACATTAGATAGAGGGCCCACCGCTTGTAATAACAGCGTTCAAGGCTGTCCGGTCCCCGCAGGAAGCGGAGCCAAACAAGCTGGGCTAGATTCAGCGATCGACCACGCTGCCTGGCTGACAGTAATTTCCTAACTTCTTCTTTGTATTAGATTGGAAAATTGATTATGTGTAGCCACAATGAAATAATTGGTGTTTCTGTTTGTAAAAGTTGGGTTTGGCGCTGTCTTCGTTGTGCCCTGTATCCTGGGCTGCCTTAAAAAATAGATGGAGCGCCGGTACCGGAAGTGCAAAACTGCCTTAAATCGCAATATGCTACGCTGTTCCTGAGATATTGGGTATAGGAAAGAATTTAGATCAAACATTGAGCATCGAATGAATGAAAAAGTATCTCTAATCAAGCTTAATTCCTGATTTAACAATTTCGAAAATCTTGAAACCCTAATTGGGTTTCTCAGATTACTTAACGGACTGCTCCTTCTCAAAGTAATACTACACCTTTGAGACCAAAACTCTTGACGAAGCTGCTAATGAAGATATTAAAACGCAACAAGACCCGTTCTGTGGGACTTATGAAGACCTCCAAGCTTCTTCCACCTTGAATTGCTTCTTATTTCCCTATTTAAACCGCCAAACTCGCTCCAAAGACTTCTCCACATCTGCCAAACCTGTCAAACTTTTGGCGCTGGGACTGCGGCGCGCGCCACAGTTTCTGGCGCCACGCCGATGCCGCAGAAATTGGGGTTTCCACAGTCACGTGCTCTGATGAATGCGGCACGTGAAAGGTGGCAATGTTGCTTTGTAGGTCCCTCCCCCATCTCTCGATTTCACCAAAAAACACTACTCTTTCCAACCACGATCCCCAAAGAGACCTTTTAACGGACCGGCCCTGCTCACCTTCGTCGATTAATACGTGCTCTCTCACCTAAGATCGTGTACCTCCCACCACTCCAGCACACGCCGCCACCCGTGTTTCGTTTCAAAGGCCGATCTAAATATGAACAACCATAGCTCCACCTCTTCTGGGGATGCTCATGCCCAGGCCCACCAGGACAACATCACCCCTGCTGCGCTGCTTGAGCAGCTCGTTTATGTCGACACCTTTATGCCAGAAATCGATGATCCCAACCATTTAGATGACAGATTAACCGCCGAGCTCGCAGCTTTTGTGGGCGACTCGTTTGTCTTTCCGGATGAGGAGAAGCCAAAGTTGCCAAAGGATGAAGATGACGTTGACAACCACAATAAGAACGCCCACAAAGCTGACAGCTTCAATCCCCATGATATCAACTCACTGTCACTCAACTCTTTTAGCCACCTGAACAACAGTTTTAGTGGGAGCGGCAATGCAAATAGTGCCCCGGACAACACCACGATGTATCCGCTTGCGGCTGGTAACATCACAGGAGCCGATCTACTAAGAAGTGATTTTCTTGCCCCTCTTGGTCTTGGCTCCAACAAATTGAATGTGAGTCAAGCGAGCAGCCAAATACAAGAGCAAGGAACTGGAGCTCCAGCGCAAATATTGTCCTCATTACCGAAAGTACCAGTTCCACCAGGTGCTAAATCTTCACTGATAGCAGCCGGTCTTTCAACGACACAGATCGATGCCCTTGCAGCCTTGATTGCTCAGCATGAGAGTTCTAAAACGACACCAAGCGCTTCTGCATCGACGTCTACGACATCTTCCTTGAACCACAACCAAAACTTTAGAGCCTCACTTCTCAACCCAGCAGGCTCGTCAGCGGCTTCAAGCAGTCCGGCGTTGACTACGTTACAATCATCACTTTTGTTTAACTCATCTGAGGAAGCTGGCTCTTCTACATCGAGAAACAACTCTGTATCGGATATCCCAAGACTTCCGGACATTAAAGTGGAACCTACAGGAGACCCAGAATTAGATAAACGCAAAAGAAACACAGCTGCATCTGCCCGTTTCAGAATCAAGAAAAAGCTGAAAGAACAACAACTGGAGAGAAGCGTCCGCGAGCTGACAGAATTGACGATGACATTAGAGAAGAAGATTCAGACATTGGAGATGGAGAATAGGCTTTTAAGAAATTTGGTTGTGGAAAAGGGCGAGCAGAGGAATAATAATGAGCTCGAGATGCTAAAACAAAGGGCAAAGATGGCCAGTGATGCTGATCATGGACTTGGTGGTCCTTCATTAGGCCACCATCGTTAGAGAGTCGCGAGAAGAATCTATATCTTTGAGTTTTATACTCACACGAGTTCTCGAGTCATGTGTGCCTGTGTGTCTGTCTACGTTTTTTACGTTTGTGCGTTTATGTCTGCCTTTTGGTTTTCGTTTCCTTTCTGTTCTTTTGCGTTTTAGTTGATGAGTTATGCTGTGTATGCTACTAGTTTTATTTAAACTCATCGTAGAGACACAAGACAGCTCTACGGTTATTATTCCCCAGAGGGGGTGGAGTACCGGGAGCGCGTACAACTGGACGACCTAAAGCATATAGAGTTGTTCCCGGTAGGGAGCCCATAGCATCGGTGTGTTGCATGCTGCCTAATTCTAGCTTTGCCTGCATGTACAGAGAGCATGAGAATTGCAAATAATAATAATAATAATAATAATAATAATAATAATAGTAATAAAAAACCCTCCTGTAGACAGTTGAATTATTCGATGTCATGCATTCTGAGGGATGTGAAGATTGAACTGTTGGATGCTGCGGCCGCTTAGACGCGGAATCGGCTTTGTCCCCACCTCCCTCACGCCCACTGCAGCTTCTACTTCTCGTCTGTGGGCTATCGTATGAGAGCCAGGGAAGACGAGTGGGGAGCTTGCCCTATCAGTCATCTACAGGAGCAAGGTCCCACAGGCCGAGAACCGACTGCAGGCCATCTGGACAAACAAATAAGTCTCCAGAGACCCAGAAACATCTTCACACTGGTACCACCGCTCAGGCAGAC